>CAJNOL010003423.1:0-22796 GCA_905250125.1 Rotaria sordida
TGATTTCAATAGCACTCAGCTCACAAGAAAAAAAGGAACAATCATCGGGTCTTCTTATGAATAAATATCTTTGAATGATAATAAAAAACGTCTCTGTTTAGAATTAAATTAGTGGAAGAAAGGCTGATTTTCTTTAACTAAATGTTAATTGATCGAAATTCATGACGATCATAAAACTGATTATTACAAGAGTTTTGTGTATGAAAAGAAATATATCAGTTTTTTTTTACAAAATAATTTACTGTCAAGAATATGAACTGTTTCGCAAAGAGAAATAATACATTCGCTACAAACATGTAACACATACTCGTTGCATTCGTATTTATTTGATTTAGAAAACTCAATAATTTTTAAAATCATGGTACTCGTTATAGCCCAGCCTGTATAGTCTTATTGAAAACTTTAAAAGACTGACAATGTTTGATTCTCTAATCATGGCAGATAAGGATTCAAAAGACGATGATGAATTTTTTGAAATTATAAACACAGCATAAGATTCATTATGAAATTCTACATCCGCTTATTTAAATTTCAAAATTTCGAAAAGCAAATGAACAAGAAAATTCTTTTGTGAACTCAAGAATGTGATAATACAAAACAAAACCACTTTTCTGACAGAATATTTGCATCAATATCTTTTAGATTTCAAATCCATTTTTGAAGATGTGTAAACAAATTTGGTACAACCAAATGCGAGTTTTGAAAAATTTGATTTCACGTGAACATTATCATCTGCCAGCTCCAACTCTTTTTCTTGTAAATCGTAACAGAAAAATTTACATGAATTCATGTCGAATTTTATCGAGAAAAGGCTTTAACCAATTGATAATATCTTGGAAAAACATAAAAGTGCAGTTTGCAGATTGACTATGTTTTAAATTTTTAAACTTTTTCATAAGAAAAAATATATTTAAAAAGTAAAAATCAACATTTTTCAGAGCATTCACTATTCCATCAATAGAAAAGATAATAATAATATATTGTCAAAAATTGATACGTTCCATCATGCATATGACTGCCTAAAAATATCTCATTGAATAATAAAATTCTGTTGTATAAATAATAAATTATTAAATGAATGCATGTCTCAAACAATTTTCTCGTAAATAAATGAAGAAAATAATTTTAATTATTTAAAAAATTTATTCCTGAAATAAATTAATTCTTTCTAGAATTTATCAATAGAACATTATTTGTAGGATTTAAAGTGAAGAATTTTCATTTTTTTTTCTCAGAAATGTGAATCACTAATCGATGTGTTATTATCAATTAGAATTTTTAAATACATTTTCTTATATGATAACATATAAGAATTATGATGATAAATTCGTTTGGTATAATAGACAATTGAATAATAATTCAATAAGATGAAGAAATTTTTCAGGTATCAGAGAATATCTGAAGAATTGTTTTTATATTTCGTTTCTCAAAAGTTTAACATTTCTTGTATTCTACTCTTCTATTTTTTATCATAATGAAAAAACCTTGATCTATCAAGATGTAGTTGTGAGACTTTCACTTCTACCACAGGCACGAATACCATTTAGAATAAATATACAAATTGTAATACTTCTTTCAATCCATGAATAATAAAATTGTTGCAATGATTGTTGGAGATATTAATTTTTTACGTACTTATTTTGAAGAAGAACATATAACATCTGATTCACAATTAAATAGAAGAGAACGATCGATGATTGAAGTTAGAAAAAAAACAAAATATACTCAATATGAAAAAAAAAACGTATTCATATAGAAAAATTTTATTTCTACTGATAATTCATTTTTTGACACAAAACTATTTGGTAAAATGAATGAAAAATCATTCTTTAATAATTTGAGTTTCTAGACTTTTAATTCAACTAGATTTTTTTCTTATCCCATGATCTTTAAGAATAAATCATAAGAACTTTAATAAGTAATTTGAGAATGAGTGTTTACTCTGATTATTCACATTTAATCTTAAGAATAATAGTTACAAATAAGCTACCATGAAAAATTTTCATAGAAGCTTTGCGCTGAACATTTTTTCCATGCTTACTTATGTTATCCGAGGTTGTTTTATACATTGTCTTATTCGACGATCACTTTCAATAGTTACTAACAATTCTATATTCTCTTTATCAGTCATATGTATTTGTACCGTTGACAATGGTCAAGTTGATTCGTATTTAATATAAAATTTACTTAAACTTCGTCAGACAATACCAACAATAATTGATATAATTACGAAAGCACATGTTCATCCTGAAGTACAAAAACGTTATACGTATATTCAAGCTAAACAACTGAAAATTAACATGTAAAAGAATAATAAAAATTTTATCATATTATTTCTTTATAGTTTACCTATTGTACGTAGTTTAAATATTTCTGATGACATTATTGTAAAATGGCAAATAAAATTTTTTTTTTAAAATTCACTATAAAACAAATCATTTCAAATAGGTGTCACAAAAAGTGCTCAACTTCAACGACAAATTGATTGTCACCAAATTCTTGTTTCATCTATCAATGATTTAGCTAATATAGAATAATGCCAGTATAATTTATCATAAAGTATAAAAAAATGAAGTTATTGTTACATTATTTCATTAAAGTTAAAATCATATTCGATATTTGACTTCGATAACGTTGATTAAAACGATCCACTATTTATCTTCTATTGTATTTGATGTAGTATAGAAGGTTCTTAAAACGATATAATAATAAAAAAATGGCAAATGTTTGATGAGGTATACATTTTGCTAAACTTAACTAATATTATTTTGTATCACTTTGTTAAAAGAGTTCTTGAGAAAACAAATTTTTCAATAAATGTGATGCCATGCAATCTCGTTAGAGTGAATGTTGTTTTTTTTCTCCAGAAGAAAACACTTCCTATAATTCGTAATGAGGATCTAAAAAGAATTACATTTTTTTGTTTGTTTCTAAAATAATTTACTTATTCCTTTAGTTAATGATCATAGTGAAAATAAGCATTTGAAACTCTTAATAATCATAATAAATTGACATTCATTATATCAAAAAGAGTAATTTGAGTATCGTTTCTTGTGCAGCTACAAGAACAAATCTAACACAAATTATTTGTTAAAAATTTTCTCTTCAAATATGTAATAAATCTTTTTGCCTTGTTATTCTATCGAACGAAAACATAAATAAATAAGTAATAAATACAGACTCGAGTATCGCGTGTGTGTTCGACTTCGTCTGCTTCGTACTCATAACTGATCATGTGAACAATAACAACTTTTTTTTTCTTTCATTGTTTTTTCCTTTTCTCGCCCATAAGTCATCGCTCATGTTATCATTGTATATATCAATTAAGCTTTATCCATACACATACATTGAGATATTGTAATTGAATTTATCTCAATGTATGTGCGTGTCCCGATTATAGCTTAATTAATATCGCCATGTAATCACTCTCCGACGAGAAAAAAAATGGTCTTTTGATATATAAATATGAATGATTTTCCCTCGAAAAATCATTCAATTTATTGAATCAAATAATAATCTTTCCTTCTTATGTTTTAGATTGACTTCGACAACACAATATTCATCAGCATCATATCAAACAAAATAATAACAAAAATGTAGGTATTAGTTTTAATTTTTTTAATTTTTCTTTTTTTTTTGGTCATATGAAGGATGATAAATCCTCCTTTGATCTATTTTATGTATGGTTTTCTTTTATTTTAGCTATTGCATATTCCAAGTAAGTAAAAGCTTTTTTTAATTAATTTTTTTTGTTTCATTTCTTTCAGGTGGACATGAACAAGTCAGAGACTGTAAGTGGCTTCTTCTTTCTTTTCTTTTGTTTCGTTTTAGATCAAAAATTTTTTCGAGGTCAATGAAACAGATAACAGTGGGGTAAGTTATCTCATTCTTTTTAATTCTATGATGCTCATCAAATTTTTTTCCTTTTCTTTTAGCCATCAATATATTCGTATCGTCTTCATCATCAACAACACTATCATCGTCGTCCAACATAGAGAGAAAGTAAATAATTTTCTTTTTCTTTTGAGATGAGAATAGGATTTCTCTAAAGAAAATGAGTGTTAGTAAGAGGGTAGGGTGAGTTATACTCGTTGAGATTAGGCTTCGCGTTATATGAAGGACTTCCGAGTAGTCCTTAAAAGCTCGATCAGGAACTGTCTTGATGTCCGTGCCAGACGACCGGGCCTGCACCAGACTCTTTGACACATCTCTGATGTGAATGGTGAGAGTCTGTCCCGTACGTGCATGAACTTTACGCTCGCCACGGCTCCACCAGGATGGCTCCTGGTCGCGCGCGCGTGCAAATAGAATAGCGGTGAATTCTTTTTTATTTTATCTCGATTTATTTGTGAGAGAAAGAGAATCAAAGAAAAAGTTAATCATCGTACTGAGCTTATTCGATATTAAATTTTTGTACTCGGTAATTACTACTATCGACGACATAGAGATTACCATGTCGATCGAATGATAAACCAATGGGACTATTGAATTGATTCGGCTGTGCTCCATGACCATTTCCACCGACAATGACACTTCCCTGTGTGACTCCTTTTGGCCAACGCATGACTCGATGATTATAACAATCAGCTACATAGACAGTGCCCAATTGATCGACAATGACTCCTCGAGGATTGTTCAATTGTGTAAGACTATTTCCTTGTCCTTGACCACCGGCTACAACAATGCCTTGTTTTGCACCTTCTTCCCATTTCATTACACGATGATTTTCAGTATCGGACACGTATACTGAATGATCTCGGTCGACAAATACGTAGTGGGGATAAGAGAGTTGATCTGGACGATTTCCTTCTCCATTGCCACCTGCAACCACTGTTCCTTCAGTGTCACCAATTCGATATCGTCTCACTTCACCTTCTCCATTGTTAACGACATAGAGAGATCCATTCTCATCCATTGTCAAACCCACACACAGGCAGTTGGAGATGATTATTTCTCCACTAGTGCCATTTCGACGCGGCCATCGAGCTACTCTTCTATTGGAATCGGAGATGATGAGACTATCTCTCTCTTTGTCGATAATCACGTCGTATAAGCCGCTTAACTGATTAGTTCCATTTCCACTGGCAACCACTTGGCCAGTCGTTGCACCACATTTCCATTGCATAATGCGCTGATTATGGTATTCAGCAATATAAATAGTTTGATCATCAGCGACGTACAAACCGTGCGGGATATAGAGTTGATTGATTCCACTGCCGTATCCATTTCCTCCAGCAACAGTGAGACCATTCTGTTTCCATTTTGCATTCGGACGAATATCAGTCCAACTCGAACGTAGTGGTGCTGGAATGAAACAAACGTGTGAAGTAGGAATGAGTATAGATTTCATTGAAATGAGTCACTCATTTGTTTTAAACAGTACTGAACTGTTCTCAATTATAAAAACAATTAGTATTTTTAGATTTCGAAAACTTTTACTATTCGCTAGATGATGATCTGATTTTCTAGTTCAGAAATACCCAGGTCAAAGATGTACGATAGGATCCAGTGATTTGTCTGCGCGCTCTGGAAGTAGAATTCCTAAATCGGATTCGGCTACCGATCCTAGCTCAGTTCCTGCCTCCGGTAGCTATCTTCGACTACGTTTCCTGGCAACAGTTCTGATGCTTTTATCAAAGCGACAGGATATAGACGCTGTATTCAAGAGTTTCCGTTGTGGTTAAGTAGCCCGAATCTGGCCATTTTCAATCTAGCTCTTCAGTGAATAGTTGAAGTTCAGCTATTCAATTATTCAATAGTTGAAGTTCAACTATTCAACTATTCAATTATTCAAGTATTCAATTGTTGAATAGTTGAAGTTCAACTATTCAACTATTCAACTTTTGTCTGTTAAAAAAAAGTGGTCTCGGTCATTTTTGGAATAACTCAAGAAAGGAAAGAGTTAGAGAGCTGCGGTTTTCACCAGTCGAAAGAGACGACAGTAGGGCATCTATTTCCCCAACATTGTATGAGACGAAGTCATTTTAAAATTAGACGAGAATCTTGGCAAGGAAATAGCAAGACCAATCAGAATACGGAACTGACTAATCCCCCAAAGCTTCAATCAGAATCTTGTTCAGAACTTTTCAAGAATATACGCTTCCAAACTTTGCAAGGTAGTGTTAATCCTAATCAGGATCTTGATAAGAAAATGTAAAGGTTTACCAAAGATCTTTACAGATTTCTGCTTAGTCTGCTCAACCATATCCATTTCCTGAGACACCCTTGAAGGATCTTTCAGAATCATAAATTGCAAGGATCCTGTCAGATTTGATTCAGGCTTCGATCCAAGATTTGTTCAAGATCTTGCTCAGATTTTTTTCTGAATTGAGTTTGGAGAATCCTGCTACGATTCACTGTCAATCCTATGCAGGATCCTGATAAAAATCATAGTGAGGATTTCGTCAAGATTTCATTAGGTTTGAGTCAAGATCTGTTCTGAATCCTGATATGGAGATACTCCGTTAGAATCCTCAACTAACAAATCCTGTTAAACTTCGATCAGGATCCTGAGCGGAACTGTTCAAGAACAGATATTTTGAATGCTTTTAAAAAATACAAATATGATCAGGATGTTGATAAGAAAACACAAGGAGCCAGTTAAGATCTTTCCAGGTTTATGTTTAGAGAGTAATATTTAAAATTTAATTTCCAGGATCCTGTCAGGAACCTAGCAAGAATGACTCAAACGATTCTCTCAGGTTTTGAGTTGGGTTCACCAGATCAGGATCCTTTCAAAATTTGTAGATCTATATATCACAACAGAATTTCAATACCAATGTTTAGCAAAGTCGCAACAAAAATAAATAGAAGGATTTTTCAAGATGTTACTGTGTTTTTGTTCGGAACACGACAAAATTCTATGAAGTAAATTATCCATTGGCACTTTTACTTTGATATTGATTTGGTTCTTTTCATAAAGAAATAGAATGAATCTTAAAAATCTTTGAAAAAAATTTTCCAAATCTCTTTGAAGTTTATATAAAAGCTGTTTTGAGATTCGGACTACAGCAAAGAGTTCTTTTTTAATCTTATCAGGAAAAGAAAATTGAAAATCATTAAACTATGGTGTTAATTTGAATTTAGCCGTCATAAAACTTTTTTCGTTAAATAGATAGTTTTAGTCAGCAGCAAATCTTTCGATAAACACTGCTTATAGTTTTAATTATGTTCGAAAAAAATTTCAAATATATTTTTTAAATCAAATTGATATAAAAAAATATTCCAAACAATTTTTTCAAATCAAATGGAAATAAAAGAAAATTTCAAATATATTTTTTAAATTGCATTGAAATAATAAAAACAGTAAAATTTCACCGATTAAAACAAATATCTGAAATGGTATTACATTTTCAGAATTTTTAGAAATAATTTATATTCACATAGGATTCCAATAGAAGTTTATATTAATGTAAGAAATTAACATATTGAACGTTGAAATGATTTAGAATGACATGCCATATCCAGCTGGGTAAGCTGATCGGTATATAAACTGAAAGTTTAGAGATCGATACTCTGTGTGCATTTCTCTTATATTTTACTTAGAAAATCCTGCCAAGAAACTGATAATATCATGAACGAAGCCTAGCCAAATCCTACAAAGATCTTGTCAAGAAATTTGATAACATCGTCCAGGAAACCTAGTCAAATCGTGAAAGATGTAATCAGGAATCTGTTTTTTTACAATTTTGAATTATAAAAATCCTGACAGGATACTTAAGAACCATGGCTACATACTTCTTTCAGGAATCATTGATTTCCTGGCTTAATCCTGATTTGAAAGACAATGGTAAACTTGTTAGGATCCTAAAATTCCGACGCTATGCATTTCTTTCAGGAATTAGTCGTTTCGTGAGGAAACAAACAGCGAATCCTTGCAGGATCCTGATCATATCAGTCAAGGATCTGGCGCGGAAACATCAAAGATTTTTTCTAGGGAAGCTGGAATGGGTATTTTGAGTATATCGTCACTATAAAAACGTATTTTTAAAAGAATAGCATCATATTCTGAAAGCACGTGGAACTTTGTATCATTTTATATATTTATATTTTAGTTTTCATTTATGAATTACCAAAATAAATTGAGTACAATGAAGTCACCCTCATCCCTAGGGAAAATCTTTGATGTTTCGGCACCAGATCCTTGACAGATATGATCAGGTTCCTCCCAGGATTCGCTATTTTATTCTGAGGAAACGACTAAATCCTGAACAAAATGTGTAGTCACAGAATTCTAGGATCTTTTGAGAATTTCAATAATTGAAAATTTGAAAAAAAAAAAGATTTCTCATCACATCTTTAAGGATTTTATTAGGTTTCCTCGATGATGATATCAAATTTTTTGAAAGAATCTCTGTAGGATTCAGTTAGGTTTCGTTGAGGATATTATCAATTTCTTGATAGGATCTTTGCAGGATTTTCTAAATAGAATATAAAAGAAATAAACCCATAGAGAATTCATCTCTACACCTGCAGTATACATACCGATTAGTTTACTGAGCTGGATGTGTCATGTCATATGTTACTTCAACGTTCAGTTTCTTAATTTCGGACTTTAATGTAACTTTCTATTTGAATTTTATGTAGATACAAATTATTTTATAATATTTTTTTGTCGGTGAAATTTTATTATTTTTTTTTTAATTTCAATTCGATTTAAATAAATATATTTGGTATCTTTTTTAATTTTAATTTCCATTTAAAAATATACTTGGACCATTTTTTTTTAATTTTAATGAGATTTTAAAAATACGTTTATAATTTGTTTCATTTGAATTCAATTTAAAAACTATATTTAAATTTTTTAATTTTCAATTTGATTTAAAAATATATTTGGATGTTTTTTGAACATAATCAAAACTATAAGCAGGTTTTATGGAAAGATTTGCTGCTGATTAAAATTACAAATTTAACGAAAAAATTTGATGATGAAATGACTAAATTCTAATTAACACTCTAACTTATTGATTTTCAATTTTTGTTTTCTTGATAAGATTAAAAAAGAATTCATCGCTATAGTTGAAATCTTAAAATGACTTTTATGTAAATTTCAAAGAGATCTGAAAATTTTTCTTCTAAGATGTATTAAGATTCATCGTTCTATTTGTTTATGAAAGAATTAAATCAAAATCAGGATAAAAATGCCAGTAACTTTTCAATTCTGAGATTTTTGTCGTGGTCTGAATAAAAACACAATAACACCTTGAAAACTCTTATATTTATTTTTGCTGAGATTTCGCTCAACATTTCTATTAAAATTCTATTGTGATCTATAGATTTCAAAGTCATGAAAGGATCCTGATCTGAACTTGGCTAAAACGTCTGGAAATCATTCCATTTATTCTTGCTAGGTTCCTAGCAGGATCCTGAAAGATCAAATTTTGAACAGTCTCTGGACGTAAACCTGAAAAGATCCTAATTGGATCCTTGTATTTACTGCTCAAGATCTTGATCATACTTATATTTTTTAACCATTCGAAATTCTTGTTCTCGAAGAGTTTCGCTCAAAAGTCTTGTTATTTTCTTTCCAGGATCCTCGTCTTATGTGGCTCTCATTCCTGGTAGGATCTTGGCACAAAGATGTGACTCGGATCCTAACGAAAACGTGATAAAATCTTGGCAGAATTCCTTCTTATAGTCTTGAGAGGATCCTTGATAAGATCTTGAAGAATCCTGAACAGGATCCTGTTCCACCTTGAAAAATCCTGGAAACAGGAATTACTAGGATTCGAGACAAGATCCTTGGGATTCAGGATCCTGAAGAATCCTTCCAGAATTTCTCAAGGAATATGCAAGATTGAGACTAGGGATGTCCAGATTCCCACAGACTTCATTTTGTCACTGTGATTAAAATAAGTTTTTTAAATTTTTCATCACTCTAGAATTATTTTTTGGAGGGACAATTATATATTCTGATAGTTCTTGAAATGCTCTGTCTTTCTATGTATTATTTATTTAATGTCTTGGACTTATCTATTATTAGAATAATTTAAGAATAATGAAGTTACCTCAACTGACAAATTCGAAAATTCTGTGTGTAGTACTTATATTTTTTCAAACTATAATTACAAAGAAAATAAATTTTTACAAAAGTAATTATGAATTCTGATAGAACTTGAAATTCTCTATCATCCTATATATTTTCGTCTTATTCTATGTCTATATACTGAATAATAAATCGGATAATATTTAAACATCCTCATTGATCAATTCTAAATTGAACGGAGAAAATCGAAACAAAAGTAGCGAAAAAATGTGGATTTTTTTCGAAATTCTCAGTTGAAGTGATTTCATTGTTCTTAACCCTTCACTCCCTAAAACTGTTCCAGCAGTGCTGCTGATAAAATCACTATAGAAATAGAGTATAGCCCTGGTAGATATGCCAATGGTACGCTCAGATCGATCAGAGGCACAAATCCATATATACGATACTTTGATGTCCACAGCAGAGACCGTCATGGAGCACTTTTTTATGCCCTGCCCTGCCCTGTGCCCTGCCCTGCCCTGTGCCCTGCCCTGTTTCGCCCTGCTCTGCCCTGAAAGCAACGTATTAGTTTCATTTTTGCCCTGCCCTGCCCTGAGGGCAGGGCAGGGCAAGACAGGGCTTCGAAAACTATCCTGATTGATAAAATTAATAACAGTACGAAAAAACTTTATAACTATTTTCAAATAGTGTTTTCGCGTTTTATTTACATGTTATCGATGAGATATCGCAATTAACCCTTTGAGGACGGGATTACTTTTGAAAAACATCAATATTTCGAAACTCTGGAATAATATTTCTGTTAGCAAAAGGGTGAATAAGGACACAATATAGTTGGTCGTGCAGCGTTACATTAGCCATGAGAGGCCCATGGCCAACGGTACATATAGATCATAAGAGTATCATAAGAAACATATGCAAGTAAGTCACGAGCTGATCCACGACCGTTGCATATATGTAGGCTTCCCAGCCCCAAAAGGTTAATCTGTATATTTTGAATGTATAGCTAAACACGAGCAAAAAGACAAAGATAATAATCAAGAAATGAAGTCATCGTGAAAGATGATGATTGAATGTGTGTGGGGTGTGGATGTGGGCGTGGATGAAGGTAAAGAGAAGATCAACACTCACACCACACTCATTTGACGAGGTGACGATTTAAAACGAATATGTTGTGGAAGATCGTATGCGAATCTGAAATCATTTAGAAAAAAAAGATATCAAAACATGAAACAATGAAAGTAACTTGCTAAGTTATACAATTGTCGTTATTCTACCATATATTACATTGCATGTCACTACAAATCAATGGATAATACCAAGTGAAAATTTCAGATACTGCCGCCATCGAATATAGTCAAAATTTTACATATGTCGATGAACGCACAATGATATCTATTGATTTTTCTCAGAATATCAAAACTATTGATTAGAAAATTTCTCTTTGTTAGTATTTGAAAAAATTCATCAGGGCGAAAAAGCTTGCCCTGCCCTGCCCTGATTTGCAGGGCAGGGCAGGGCCAAAAATGAAAACTCGCCCTGCCCTACCTCAGGGCAGGGCAGGGCAGGGCGACAGGGCGGGGCTGCCCTGCCCCGTGACGGTCTCTGGTCCACAGTAACCAAGAAAACAGAGAGAACAACAGAATGATTGTAAAATCGTCATCTCCTTCCTTTTCTATGACAGTGCTAGTTAGGCAAATGTGTCATCGATTCCTTTTTATTTAACTAATTTCAAAGACGAAATGTATCTTATATAAAAAAAACTACTTTCAAACACTCAATGTATTTTTGACGTAAATTTTTTAAAAGTAGTTAGTTTTATTTAAGTAATTCTCTGATTAGTGAACACAGTTAATCGATGCTGCATATTTTTTTCAACTGTTGCTGTATTGAGATTTACAACTAAAATATTCATTATATATGTCATTGTCCTCTTTCAGTTCACAAGTTGTTTTAGGATCCATCTTTGTCCTACTATTGTTTGTCTCTCAGGCAGTTATGAAATTTTGCCTAAAGCATTCAGTTAAATGCTAGACATATAGGTCAGTATAGAATACACAATACCTCTTCAAAAATTTTATTGACACTGATTAAAAATTTAACTTGCTTTTAAAATTTTGTCTTTATTCAATTTTACAGAATTAGCAATTTTGTTAGTCGTAGATCTCGAAGACAGAACGACGAAACAAATTATTTTTTTCATCGATCGATAGCTTATGGAGTCTCCTATAATATTATTTTGAGAACTTTCGATTATCAAGTTTCCTTTGTTTTCTGCAAAAGTTCTACGAATGGGTCGAAAACGACCCAACCGGAGGTAAAGGGTTAAATTATTCTGATAATAGATAAGTGTAAGACATGAAATAAATAATATATGGAAAGATAGAGCATTTCAACAGCTATCAGAATATATAATTGCTCTTCCAAATAATAATTCTAAAGTGATAAAAAATTTAAAAAAACTTCTTTTGATCACACTGACAAAATTAAGTCTGTGCTAATCGAGACATGAGGGTGACTTCATTGTACTCAATTTATTTTGCTAATTCACAAATGAAAACTAAAATATAAATATATAGAATGATAGAAAACGCCACGTGCTTTCAGAATATGATATTATTCGTTTGAAAATATGTTTTTATAGTGACGATATATGCAAAATACCGATTCCAGCTTTTGCTTTTCAGGCGTATATGTGTAAAGCACATTTTTTAAAGAATTTATGACTCTTTTCAAAGCAACCTTCAGGTTTTTAAAACAAATGAATACTATAGGAAATATTATAGGACCACTATGAAGCCAGTAACTTATAAATTATTCTTCATCAAACTTTCATTATCAAGAAAACTTGAATGGCAAATTGTAATAGAACCCTGTTTATTGTATTTCAGTCATGAATGTTTTCAACGTTCAGTTTTTTCGTCTAGCAAAAAGAGTTCACTTTTCTATTTGTTTTTATATAATTATCGCATATTAATCGAACCTGTTTTTTGAATAAGAGAATTCAGCAAGGACCTACAACATGTGAGTGTAGACAGAGATGCAGATGAGACATATCCTCACATCCACATCCGTTTAATAGCTTATTTTTTCTCTTTGAAATATCGTCATGTTTACTTTTATTCGCGATGCGGCGACTGAGGGGAGCGATTGGTAGTCTTTGAAGCGCCAAACTGCTAGATCCACCAGTGTATGTATGAATGAATATTGCTACATATCGATTATTAGTATATAAATTAATACAAGTTTTCAAGTCATTTCTTTTCTAACACATAAACGACTAATCGAACTTTCATCCCTGTTACTCATCAACAACAGGTGACTCCTAAGTTTTGGAAATCGAACAATTTACCAATGCATCGTCTTATTATTCGAGAATATGTTAACAAATTCATTCGATTCTAGCAGCAAATGTTTGAGTCAAACGTCAATTTAGTGCCATAGGACTTACAGTCCTAGACAAAGGAACTTTTTTAGATCCAAAACGATAGGATAGTGAATTTTGCGATCGTGCTGTCGCAAAAATTGATTGTTAAATATGACAGTTTTTGCCGGTTTTTTAGGAGTATAACATATACTCTATATTTTCCTTATACACTTTCTGTTATCATTTCGCTGAATGTGTCATCACAAAAACCTTTCTTTTATGAAAAATTTGTATGAGTACTATTTCCTTGTTTTAATTTGCTATATCGCGAAAGAACTTATTATTATCTTGTTTTTACGAAAATAAATTAAGTGAGCAACTGAAAGTAGCATGATACATTAATGTAGAGTTGAAAAATTAAACGTATTCACAAAATCCAAAACATCAATCAGCTTGTAAATCAGGCTAGAAAAAAGTGGTCTGCCGGCAGCTCTAAATCCACACCTCACTCACGTGTACTTTTATAGAGGCCCTTCCTCACAATTATTCAATAACAATAGTTTCATTTTTGATGTATGATGATCAATTATAAAATGTGAAGGAAATTTTCTGGAAAGTACTTTTCTTGTTAGTTCTTTTTATACTTATTTTAATTGTTTATTTACTTTAAAAATATTTTCATCCATAGATAAAGTTAGTTTTTCTAGTGTTTTGCAATTTTTTTTGTCTTTTTCTATGTAATCGAATTAGATTGTTTTTTACTTTTGAGTATGCTTCAGCTGTAGTGAAAAAGAATCAGCTATATTTTAGAAATGGACTCATTGAAAAAAGATATTTTGTTTGTGTTGTTGAAAAACTCTTATTTTTTCTTTTCTTCATTTTATGTGTGGCGTTGAAGGGTGTGACTTTTTATTTTTCATTCTCATATTTTCAATTATATTGTTGTTCATAGGATGTCAGTTAAATTGATCAAAAATCTTTTCCCCTCCCTCCTTCAGTATGTAACAGAGAATGAGAAAGATTGAAAAGTGTATTCGCCTGTCTTATTGAACATCCGTTTTACAATAGTCTCGTCTTTTATGTATACGTAAATGTTTCTTTTTTTTGTAGTTTAAACTATGAAAAATATCTTCTACATTATCAATCCACGAACATTCCTTTTTGTTCTGAAGCTAGCTTATCGTAATTAATGTTTTCATATCATCTTCTTTTTTTATTTTTAGAAATAAATACTTCAATGTACACACAGTAAACCTCTGTGAATGGATTCGTCATTCGTTCATATGAGAAATTCATATTGATTGACTCATGATTCTCCATGTAGGGATGTGTTTCATCTTGAATCAGTAGTATTCATAGCTCTTATTCATGACTATTTTTCTCAAGAGAGAGAAAAACCAATCCATACTTAGATGTTGAATTGGTAGATACATAATTAGTTGAAAAAAAATGCGGAATTAATAAAAAAAATACACGAGGAAAGCTATAATTTATCAAATTGAGGGTCGTTTGATCGTTATATGAATGACAAAGGATGATTGTTCAGAAAAAGAAAATGTTATATCGAAAACATTCTGAAGTAAATAATTTTCTTAGTACGGATGAGTTAACATCGTCCCTATATTTATATATATTGCCATTTTTGAAGAACTCTGATTTTACTGTACGTAATCTCAGTAAAAATAACTGTTTCAATAGCATGTTAATTGAATATAGCTAAAAACTTTATTATTAAAATCAAACCGATACTTCCGAGATATGCTTTATATCGACGTGATTAATTTTCCGACTAATTACTGAACAATACAATAATGTTTATTATCCAATACAACGATGACAAAAAACAACATTATAATATATTTTGCTAGCATTCTAATTCTTGTCTACCTGTTTCCATTAATCTCTTTAAGCTCTTATCTTTCCGTTCCTTAGAATTTCAGAAGAAATATTGACCATACTACGGCATGTGACAAGAAATTTCTACCTAAAAACTGCATTACAATTTATCAAAAATATGCCATTCGATAATGTTTTTTTTCTGGACCGCAATAAAAGCTTGACTTTTAAACTTATTTATTATTTCGGGTAAGGATATGGATCTTCTTTTCATCTACACTCACATCCACACTTTAGACTTCACTATTGCTTTGCCAAATGAATTTCGTAGTATATTTTTAAATACGTAGGTTGTTCATGCCTACGATTTTCATGTATTTGTTTATTAATTTTTTTTATAGATGAATCTTGTTTTGCATATCAACGGACATACTTTTTGTAAAATTAATGAGATCCGATCTGATAGCTTGTTTAATCTCATAGAAGGAATGATTTACGAAATTAATGTTGAAACTTTACAAGCTCGTGAGGAATCATCTTCCATATAAGTCTCCATTTCCAATAGAATTAATGACAATTTCTAGAACTTCTTGAGCTCATCTCAATATCTTAACACATTCTATCTCATACACTATCTTGGAGGCATTAGGCCGATTCCCGCTAAAGAAGAAGTATTGTAAACTGTTATTTCGTAAATTTTAAATTTTGTCTTAATTTATTTCTCACCATTTTCAAAATTTAACAGTGAATGCGCCTTACTTAATTGTATATATCCACATAACCATCATAAGCAGAAGTTCTAAGTACGTCTATACTTTGAATATTTCAATACCATTTTAATACTGTGAGTGTATAGAGTTCAACTATTTTTGCAAAGATGATCAAGATTCGCCGGAAATACTATTTTAAAGATTTAAGAATTCAAGTCTTGATCGATATCACATTTTCAATACTCTTCATTCTATTTAGTTGTTTTCTTGCATATTTATGTACAAAACATTACAATAGATAAGGTAGATGATTAAGAGATAATCGATATGCATTTTTGATCTATGTCCTGAATAGATGCACATATAATTGAAATTTGATGAATCTTGAAAGGATAGTTGAACTCCTGACGCTCACAATATTAATGGTATTGAAATATTCAAAGTATAATTAGACCTATAGTTCGAACTTCTATCTATGATAATAGTGTAACTTGCACAGCCAATCAAGGCGCATCCACTGTTTAAGTTGTGATTGGTGAGAACAAAATGAACACAAAAAATTTAAATTTTCGAAAAAAGCTTATAATAATTCTTTAATTCAGATCAATCTGACTCCTCGAAGAAAGTTCGTAGATAAATCAAAGCGGTTCATGTCAATGTGATCAACTGCATGAGCTCCGTGTACTAGCAAAAAAACTCTTGAAGATGAACGCTCATGTCTGTGGATTTTGGTTGGTTAGCTAAAAATTCATCTAATCTTTTTAAACTAAGAAAAAAGTGTCAGAATTAAACCAATTTTCGCATAATAACAGGGTGAATTGTGAAAACTGGAAATATATACGAATGCTTGGAAATGTTTCAGAATAGATGCGAATTGCTCGGAATAAATAGGAATGGGGCGAATGTCTGAAAAGATTTCTCTGCCTTAGGAAAAATTCCTTACCAGTCATTTTCCAGAGAATCTTTCTTAATTCGGTCAACATTACAGTGTGGATTTGGTAATCTTGAAGGTGTTTCTGCAATTCTTCTTTTAACTGTTTGACTTCGCCTTGTGATTGATGCCGATACTGTTGAAATTCTTCTTTCAACTGTTTATTTTCACCTTGTGATTGATGCTGATACTGTTGAAGTTCCTCTTTTAACTTTGTATTTTCTTTCTTTAACTGTTTAATTTCGGATTGTGATTGATGTCGATACTGTCGAAATTGTTCTTTGAGACATATCATATCGGTATGACTTTGAGTTGCATCACGTTGCTTGTAGACAATGTTGCAATCTTCACAGGTAAATTCAATCAATCCACATTGAGACTTATGTTGCTCGATTTCCTTTTTAGCAAACGATGAATGACAGCCAGGACATCTTTGGGGCTGGTAATCACACTGTAGCTCATGCTTTTCTACTGCATCGTAGAATGGGATCTAGAGCAAAATATCGATGAAACAGTTTTGGTAGAAGAATAACTAACTTCACGACAGCCGTTTCGTTCATAGATGCAAGCTATCTGTAACTTGGATAATGGAGTAGCAATGTATCGAGAACATGTTCTTTTAATGAATGGTTCGCATCCCGTTGGACATTGATTTCTACCTTCATGAAGCCATTTTTCAATGCATGCCAAACAAAAGTGTGTCTCGCATGTCTGACAAGAGACTGATTTCCATAAAATATTATGACATATCGAACAGTGTAGATCTTCCAAAATGGCTCCAGATTGGTTTCGAACGCGATCGGATCCCAGTCCAACTTCGTTAGTGGATGTCATGTAATAGAATATAATAGTTCTAAAATGACATGTAGACACTTGAGTTAGTTTTCGATGAAAAAAATGTAGAATAATTGCTGGTAATGATGAGATTATTGTAGAAATTAAGGTATCTTGTAGACCTTCCCTTATGTTTTATGAAAAAGACTGATCAGTAGTAGGACACCAACAAGCGCAGTGCTTGTGTGTCCCTATTTGTGTTCCGACATTGGAAAAGATAGCGACAACAATATTATATTTAAGACAATTATAATCTGAGTTATCTCCTGTTGATTTATATCAAAATGAAGAAGACGAGTAGAAAGGTTTTTCTAGATTCGAATAACTAATATAGTCGAAAGATTTTTGTCAAAACATCTTTCTTTTTAAAACAATTAACCGTACTAGAATATAGTAATAAAGCTAGAGAGCATCTGACGATTACTTTTTCCAAATCTTTTTCTGTGGTTGAGTGGAAAAGTTTCATTCTGAACTACAATAGAAAGTTTATTTTTAGATCATGTCGAGTATCGAAAATCGAAAAATTCGGCACGAAATTATTTTCTAACTGTTTACTCTGTTTTCGATTCATGGTTATCTGCTAAACGATTTTTCAAGTAATTAACAATCAATTGAGTCATTGAAAATCTGTGCGACCAGAAGTATACGTATTTTTACATAGAAATTACTTAGTATTTATTAAGAACCGCGGATGTGGGTCTGAATATGGCCGCTGTTTTGAGTTTTGATATACAATATATGTGTATAAATCGCTGTGAAGAACCTAAATCATCTTGACCACACATAACAATGCATACCTTATCGCAGACGCATTAGATCAGCATCTACCTTTTCTTGACTTTGATTTTGTATCTCTTTAATAACTGAAATGAATAAATGCAGTAGAAAAAAAAAGAAATTAACTAATCAGACTACATATTGGTAAAATCACAGAATGAAGATGAATGAAAAAAAATCAAAGAAATATCAGGAAGTTGCGAAAGAATGAAAAGACGTAATTAGTGCTACTATAGATTAAAGAAAGTTGATCGACTTAAGTAAAATTATTTACAGGTAACAATATTATGTGAGTCTCAATCGTTTCCAATTATGTGCACAAAGTATATAACATTGAAATAGTTTCTTCTACTTTCACAATCTTTCCATTAGTTTACTCACTATAATCAAATAGTTGACACCAAACACTCCTGGGTAAATTTATATATGCGTCACTGTTGATTGGAATTTTTTTTGTATTGTACACCGCTTTTTTCTTTTTCAAATGTCTCGCTTCTTACTTTTGCAACATGGCAACGCTTGTTGTTTCGCTTTACCTTCTTATTTTTCGTTTATTTTTTATTATTAACAGTAAAAAAAAAACAAGTCATGACTGTGCTCAAGAAATAAGCTTTTGCGTTTCATTTTATACTCAAATAAATACAAGTTACGTTCTACGTACCAAATAATATCTATATAAAGTGTAGGTGCGAGTGGTTGTGAACTAGTTGGAAATCAGTTCACATCCTGCTATACAGAGCTACATATTTATCTTTAAATTAATGCAAAGTTATTCTTCAACAGTTTACTTCTTTTTTTACAAGCATATATATGTTTATTCAACGAGATAAATATATGCTATCACAGTAAAAGAAACTTGTCTAACTTTTAGAAATTTGTGATTTTAGAATAAATCAAGTAAAATAGACAGATGCCCAGTTTCAGACAGATTTTAGAATATGGCCTTGGACGATAATCTAAGATTCATGTTATCTGATTTGATCTTATATATGATCTGGTTGATGTCCTAATAGTTTCTATTGTACATTTCATATTCTATTATTCTAGTGCGAGTTTTGCTCGATTCTTTAAAAAAAGAGTCACTTGAAACTTTTTAATACTACTAAAAATATAATCTTCATTGGTCTTCCGGTAAGTTTTCATGAGAAATTTCGTATATATAGGATCTCGTAACAGGTTCTTGAATCTAACATCAGATTGCTCAGCAAGATTTTGTATAGACGAGTGTGGACGTGAGGTGTGGCTATAGAAAAAGCCACTCACACTCTAAATGAATACCCTATTGTGCAGGGATTAATGGAGGTGTAAGCAGAATATTTTCTGTCGTGTTGATCTTGACACCACTGTGTTCTACTTTCTGGTCGTCTCTCATTTTTTCAAACAATAACTGCGTATACGTACGATGTTCGTTGACCGAAAACATATTCTTTAATAATTTTTCCTTTTGTTCCTTGGTCATTGCCATACCAACATGCAAAGAAAGGAAAAAAAATATCCGTCATTCTCCCTCCTCCCTTATTTCTGTCATATCATCATTTGTGTTCTTTTTCTTTTGCTAAAGCTGCCTGCATTATCTTCTTCTTGCATTTGCCTTTTCTTCATGAAAGAAGATATTCATACGCTCGTATACTCGAATATATATCTGTCAATGTAAGTGATCTATAGATATATTGAACAAAAATTGTAATATTATCAAATGAATTACTTATGAGAAGTTACCATCAAAAAGAGAGAAATTTCTATAGATAGGGATATTTGATAATTATCGAGAAAGAATTATAAGCTATGATAACCACCACACTAATTGTATATAGTTAAGATATTATTATTTGCTTCGCAAACGCTATTTTTTAGGATAAGTTAGAAATCTTCTCTGGAGTCATCACAAAGCTATACTCTGCAATAGTTTATACGTGAGTTTTTGTATGATTTAAATGCTTAATTAATGATTCTTAACTCAGATATAGACATAAAAATTGTTACTTGCCTATATAGACCCAGTTCATATCTATATAAAATACAAATTAAAATAAAAAATCCACGTGAGTGATTTCGATACGATTTCACAAACAAGTTGAGGCGATCCCCATATGAGTCCAATTCCAAAAAGTGTGGACGTTGACCAACCCTAATCAAAGGATTATCAATAGAATTTTTACTTTAGACACAACCTACCAATCATATCTTATCTTCCAAGATCGTGGATTATCCTATTATGATTGATATGACTATATTTGGTCTATACTTTATTCTGATTTTATTCGGTGAAATGTCTTTTCAAAATCCATATGTTAATGCAATTGAACAAGTACTTGTGGAACAAAATGATAACAAAATACAGCAATTCTTAACTAAAATATCACTCGATGAATACGTCTGCTATCATTGTATTTTTAACTATTCTTCTTTAAAAAAAATAGAATTGATGATAGACTTACAAAATAAAAAGCTACAACCAGAACAAACACTTAAAAAAAGCAAAAACATTTTTTGGTATGTTGTCGATTGTAAATTTACTTGTCGTTTAATTTATATCTGATGGACCGCCACTCATCACCATCGCATCAACAATTAATTCTTTTTTTGATTTGTTTCTCATCTTACGTCTCAAATGAGACAATATTCTATTTCGAGTGTTTTATACTTTAGTTTCATTTATCATCGGCATGAACACACTTTGCGTATTCTTGGCTCCACTATTAAGCATATATCTGTGCCAGAAAAAGAAAAAAAAACAAGTTTAGAATCTTCGAAATCATTACCTGTTTTATTTATTAAAAACATATTCATCTTCTGCATTTTTTTTTGATTTTTAGACAAAGTTTCTCCCATTAGAATGTCGTCTTATTCTGATGCACTGCTGACAAATAGGTCGAGTATAGATGACTCCCATTTAATAATAGGTAATAGGCGTGTTAAACGACAAATCTAATTTGATAAGGATACATCCAATTTTAACACTATCTGGTACTTTTGTCTAAAATACTCGGAAGTAGACTTTATAGAAAGTCGTGATTTTTTTGACCCACTGATCAACAAAAAAAACTTTTTTTTTCAAAAATCGAGAAATAATGGAGCATTTCTAATTACATGGCTATATTCATCAGAGAATGGATTACATTTTGCAAAACAAAATCGAGTCTCCAACTTTGAATCTAAATTTTTAAATTTATTTTATTCATTCAATAGAGAATTGAAAATTAAACGAATGCAAATAGTTAAGGAATTTCTAAGATTAATTTTATTACCCGATATTTTCCCTAAACTCTTTTTCAGCCATTTGCAATATCGAGGTACATATCCAAAGTTCTGTCTACTCTATATAAGATTAGACAGAAAAATACTGGTTTTATTTTTGCCGGAGATTTTCGAGGTTCGGACCGAAGGTAAATTACGAATTTTGCGAAGGAACCAACTTTACAAGAGTTTTTGCAGTTAGTCTTAAGTCTGTGAGCACTGCAATGGGAAAACCTTCGGTAGAAACAAAACTAGTGCTTTTCGGTCTAATCTTATCTAAGAGGCAGACAGAACTTTTTTTGAATATGTACCTCGATATTGCTGATCTAATGGCATCAGATTCGAATGATTCTGTTGGAATCTCGAGGTTTTAAACTTTATTCAAATGGTTTAAAAAAGAGTTTTGGGAAAATCTCAAGCAACAAACTTAGTCCTAGGAATTTCTTAAGTATTTGGGTTTGTTTAGTTTTCAATTCTTTATTGAATGACTAAAATAAATTTAAAAATTTAGATTCAAAGTTAGAGACTCGATTTTGTTTTGCAAAATGGAGCCCATTCTCTAATGAATATAGCTATGTAATAAGAAATGCTCCATTATTTCTCAATTTTTGAAAAAAAAGGTTTTTTTATCGACCAGTGAGTCAAAAAACTATGACTTCCTATAAAGTCTACTTCCGAGCATTTTCGACAAAAGTATCAGATAGCGTTAAAATCGGATTTACTCTTGTCAAATTATGTTTTTCATCTAACACGCTTATCATTTCAACTTCAACTGGTGACATTATGTTATTATTGTTTTAGATGAAAAAATAAAGAAAAAATATTTCGGTACAATGGTAAGTATTACACATGTATAGAAGACAATAAAAATTTTCTAATTTTGTTTGTGAAATAGAGACGAAATTCCAATAATTGTTATTTTTCTTTGTAGCAATGACAACCTCAAGATTATTTGATCAATCAAAATTATGGTACTATATTATTCATTTATTTTATCTTAATTATTATTTACTATCAAATATTTTTGAGTTTTTAGAAATAAACGAATTGAAGTACTATGATCAACATATTGATAGTCGAAATGATCTGTTTTGTCAAAAATGTTGGTCTACCATTTGGAAA
>CAJNOL010003424.1:0-13209 GCA_905250125.1 Rotaria sordida
AGTTACGAAAATTAACTTTTAATTTTCAGAAGTGTATCAGAGTTGTACCTTCAATCGTTCAGAAGTTATAGCTATGTTACTGTGGGCTTTTACCTGATTTTTCTAGCAATACCTGGAAAACAAAATCAGGTTTTTTGCTTTTTCTTTTTCAGAAAAAAAAACATTTTTCTGAATTTTTTTGGTACCTTTCTTTTTGGAAAACTTATGAGAAAGTTTCACAAAATAGATTAGAAAAACTTGTAACATGGAAATCGATGCATCTTCATCTTCTCTATCCAACAGTAGAAATCGCAAATCTCTTTTCTGTCTATCAGAAGTTATTCGAAAAATATCTATGGCTCTTCTTTTTTGAAACAGATAATAGTAAGTCTGTAGATAGAATTTGTTTATTAAAAGAAGACGTGTCGCACATTTAGAGTATGAGGTCTGTCATAATAATTACAAAAAAAGTAATATTTTTATTTTAAGTTGACGAAAAATCAAGAATTAAAGTGTTTGCTCTCTTTTTTTTTTATAAAATAATCTGATTTTAGTTGTTTGCCTCTTGCACATAAACCAATAGCTACAGCCGCAAACACACACCCACAAGCACATCCTCAATATCATATCAACTGATATACAACTGATTTACTACATTTCCTACTGTTGTGTGTATTGTCTAAATTCCGATGGAGTTCGAACAATTGTGGAAATTTGACAATATTATCGAAATTCCAGTTTGCCAAATTCCGTTTTACCATCTATTTGAACGATACACACCTCACTAATAAGAAATGATAAGGATGAAACTTATAAAAAAAAAAGGCACTTTCACTGACAAACTTCATGACTGTGTTTGATATATATACTTGGCAAAAAAAAATGTTTCTGTTTCAAGTATTATCATATATTATGAAATCTTCGTAAACTTTGTCTTTATTTGAGATGAAATTAAAAACTATACTAGTCGTTAGTTGTAATTAAATGATTGTTTAATTGAAATAATATATGAAATCAAAAATAAAAATCACATATATGTCTATTAGATGTTGTTATAGTTTAGATACGATAATGATTATGTGTCATGTAATTTAAGTGAATCTAATCTGTTTTTTGCCCATGAAATTCTATCATTTCCAAAAAATAGTTCACCACGTATAATAAATGTTGGTACACCAAATACACTATCTTGATCAGCTTCATTTTGTGCATTTAAATAATCTTGTTGACCTTGATTATTAGCAGAAGTTTGAAAATCTTGAGAAAGTTCATCAAGTGATAAATTTTTATTTGATGTTTCATAAAGAAGTTTAATAATTTCATCAATATTTTCAATATTTAATTGACGTTTAAAAAAAGTTCAAATGTACGATAAGCATATGGAAGAAAAAAATTATGTTTATTAGCATATTAACCACCCATTAATGAAAGCCGTGAATCAAATATACGCTGAGGTCCACGAATAATTAAACCATGTTCATTAGCAAAACGTCGAACATCCATATATCCATATCGAACTTTATTCCAATTAAGTTTATTTCGTTCTTGAAGATTTCCACCAAAATATTCTTCAACACGAAAAGGCCAGGGAATAAAACTTAATTGAATAGGATATTCTTTTTCTAATTGAAGTGCTGGTTCAAATGCTAGATAAGTATATGATGATTTAAAATCATAATAAATTTAATTATTTCACGAGTTTTCCAGTTGTATATGAACGAATAAATCTTATTGGAAACATTCTTGATTAAAATCTAAAAATAAAAAGACTCACTAATTTTCTTTCAACCATTATTCTATTACTTCAATTTTTCAAACAAAAGCAATACCAACGAAACAAAAAAACAAGTGTTTTGCTATTATCTAGGGTGTGGGTGTGGGTGTGGGTGTGGGGTGGGGTGAGGTGTGGGGTGTGGGTGTGTGTGTTCTTCTTCTTTAAACCCACACCCATACCCACACCCCACACCCACACTTACCCACACCTACACCCAGGTTGATGTCAGCATCGACTTGCGAGAGCAACATACGATAAACTGTAAAAGTAAAAAGAAATTCTTATATCATTTTATAATAAATGATCACATCATGATACGCTAGAGACTGTTGTTGCATCATTGAATGGTGTATGATAATAGGCTGCATTTGTTGGACCTTCTTCAGCAGAGAATAACATTGTAACTTATGCTACTTGAAAAGTAGATGGGTGAAAGAAGGAGATGTTTTCACTGTAAAAAATGTTAATGGTACGTAAAAGGCAAGAAAATGTTGCCGATTGAAAAGACAGGCGAGGAAAATGAGGCTGTGTGGATGTGGGTGTAGGTATCGATGTATGAATGATTGCTTACATCTACACCCACATCCACAGTCACGTACCCACAGCCATACACACTCATACCTGCTTCGGCGAACGGTGTTCGACGTATGATGCATAGTTACTTCATTGTGTTACATAAAATCATAATGTTGTTATTCGAAAGCAACTACGAGCAGCATTCAATCCTACAGTGAATAAGACAGCAAAAAATACTGACTCAGGTGAAGTGTTTGCCTCCTATGTGCTCTCTCTCTACACAGATGCTAAGCAACTATTTTTTTGACAATTTTTTCTGTTTTCTTCTACTTCCGACTGTTTGCTGATGTGAGAATAAATAAAAATTTCAAGTGACCTTCGATTCTTTTGCGAGCCACGAAAGAAAAAAGAATTTTTATGCTGAAAACAAATACAGTCAGTCACTTTTTAGTTTTCAATTTTGCCGGCAATACCGACTCGTAAGGTGCTGAATACTAATTGTGAGTAGACTTTTAAGTTACATAAAATCTGCTTTTTTATTGATCATTGTTCAACATTTTCTGAAAGCTATCTAGTAGAAAACAAGTTGAGATGCTGTCAGGCATCATAATTATTAATCAAAATATATATTTTATCGTTAAATGAAATTATCGTAATCGATAGCTAAGAACTCAAACTGAGTAAATCGAAGAGATTTCTACTAATATACTACGGCCAACTATCAGTTTCATACTGTAGAAAATTGAATACGCCGTAGACCGATACCAATTAGAAACTTCACTAGATTCTATAAAATATTATGGAACACATATTTGTAGCCAACACTTACAGGACTTCATCTAATATCCGTGTTTGACATCGTCAAGCTCAGAATTTTCTTTCTTATCACAACTCGATAAGGTCTATCATTTCATCCAAGACACATTCGCTTCGATATTAGATCGAGTGCGAAATCACAGATTCATTTGGTATTTATATATCCAAACGGAATTCCGTTCTGATATTCATTCTATTACCTATGCTGAACCTTTCTCAGGTTTTCTTAACAGCCGCTATCTGAAATTGTCTTCACAGGCTATTAGATCTTTTTATTGGAATCACCAGCATTTGGAGATAACACTCAGGTACTTCCTCAATGTATAATATATGTGGGTATAGTTTAGGAATACTTCAGTTGAGACGCGTCGGAATTCCAAGAGTTCACAATTCTTCAAGAACTCAGCACTGTTCATCTAACAATGAAGTGGAAATATCCAGCGCTACGAACTCTTGAAACTCTCAGAAGTCTCGAAACTCTTCGGACTCTAGCGTGTGGATGTGTGTGGGTATGGGTGAGCTGTAGTTGAAGGTGTTGTGCCCACGTGGGTGTGCATGTGAGTGCGTATTCTTTTGTCTTGTACACACATATTCATCTACCGAACGCACTCACACTCACCTACGCACAATGACACCCAAACCTACATCCACACCCAGTATATTAGGATGAGGACAAGGAGGAAAAAGCCGATTCCGTGTATCGGGGATACGGTGGCGATACAGCCGATACTTTCACGATACGTACCATATGCGCGATACATTGCAGATATTAAGGATACGGCTTGATTCAATCGAAAAAAATCGAAGTATATACGATGTATCTATGAAAGTACTCTTAGGTCCTCATGCCCTATTATTTGAAGGTACCCTTAGGTCATCATGTCCTATTATATGAAGGTACCCTTGGGTCCTCATGTCCTATTATTGAGGGCTGGCTACGGAACTTTATTTTGGAACCTTTACCATAGTTTCGGAACTATTGGAACTATGCCTTTCTCATTTTAACAGCTTCTTCACCTGACCTATGAAAGAACCATCGTTGCTTCCACCCACAGCCTCATCACCAACATCCACCATCACTCTTAACTATACATCCTAATCCTCACTCTCGACCACTCATCCTCACCCTCGCCATCAAGATCCACTCTCATCCGCAACTGCAGACCCTTAGATTCATCATCACCCTCAACTCAGTACATTTATCCTCACTCTCACCCTTAAAAATCTGTTAAAGCAAAGAAAAAAAGTTTCAATGGTTCCGAAACTATGGTAAAGGTTCCAAAAGAAAGTTTCATGGCCAGTGCTGAAGTTTGGACATGGGCTCTTATTACCATAAATGCTTTTTCATGCTGCCGTTAAGATTTACTTAGCATACAAGTACAAATGGGTCTTAAAACCAATAAGTCAAAGTTGCCATGTTTGTCGGAGAACTGTAGAAGTAGTTATGACGGCTTCGTAGAAAACAATAGGTGGTTACAAGTTCGTTTCGAACCGCGCACTATTGCATCGGCAATCTAATACGTTCTGTACACTGCGTTTCCCATTCAGCTATTTATCTACCCTGAATATTTGCGGGATCTAGCGATAGTAACAGAAAACAACGGCTAAAAACAATGTGCTCATGCGGAAACAGTCGAAAGAAAGGGATTAAAACGAACTTTCTATTAGACCTTTACCGAGGTAGTTCTGTCGGACGACTTCAACAGGGCAGCCTATGCACAGTTCCGACACCAAGAAGAGATATATCTTACTTATTGAGACAAAAATATTCAATGATTCGTTGACTTTACAGTTAGGGTCTACCATTTTGGAAAAATAGATAGTTCAGACTCCTGAGTGTTGTAATAGTTCAAATTGTAGCATCCCACATTGGCTTTGATTTTTAAGTCTGATGAACTCTTACATAATTCATACCAATTATAAGCAGCTTCTTAAGAAATCCTATTTTTCAGTGGAAGATCTATGCATATTGCTGCAAAAATTAATATTAAATTTTCATCATTTCGTTTTTGAGCTGTACATAATTTTCTCACAAAAAAGGTCTAACAGAACGGTATTATTCCATATGTAAAATCTTTTCAATATTTTCTTAGACAACTATGCTTTATTAATATGAACTGGTATATATATTTTCAACACTTGAAAAACATTAATTTTTCTATTGATAAAAAATATATACAAGGCAAAGAAACCAACGAGGGAACGACTCCAACTGATTTCGAGCTTTGGGCTTCATCTTTTGGCCATAGGTAGGCAGTAGTGTCCGAATTCCGTGAATTCAGAACTCTTTAGGAATTCTTGAACTCAAAAATTATATACCACGCACGGGCACTAAGAAACCACAACATTAGGTGGCGTAAAAAAACTACAGGATTCCAACGATCCCAATGAATTCAAGGGTCCCAAGAAATTCAAGGAACTCAAGGATCCTAGGGATTCTAAGGAATTCAAGGAGCCCAAGGAATCCAAGGACCTCAAGGAACCTAACGAATTCAAGAATCCAAAGGAACTCAAGGATCTTACAGAATTCAATGATCTCAAGGATCCTATTTGAGATATTGAAGATATTAGAGATATTGGAGATATTTGATATATTCGAGATATAGCAAACATTAGAGATATAGGAGCAGGATGGTGGATTGACCTTTGATTTATGATCCTTCCCTAGGCAACATACGCGAAGCAGTAGTAGCCACCAGGCTTTTTCTTATAGAAGATGTAAAAGATATATATCTCTACTCGCGTTGTCTCGAA
Source organism: Rotaria sordida (assembly GCA_905250125.1). NCBI lineage: Eukaryota > Metazoa > Rotifera > Eurotatoria > Philodinida > Philodinidae > Rotaria > Rotaria sordida. The sequence goes on from CAJNOL010003424.1 coordinate 5,840, forward strand.
AAAACCTAGAATCAGTCCTAAGATAGAAATCTGCCATAATAAAATGCCACCGATCACTCTATGACAAGGCACACATTCCATATATATGGAAAACTTGAAACTTGAATTCAGTCGAGTTTTCAAGTTTCAAGTTCCTAGGAGTTTCGACCGGACCGGCTGACGAACAAACTCACACACACATCATCGCAGCTGGTGTAAGTACTGCGAAAGGACTGGCCACACTATGACACACATCACAGAGCTGCTGCACTGTAAAAAAAATTCGTAGAATAGTAAACCCTAGCACTTTAGGAAAATTTTCCTAAACCCTTAAAGGGTTTATGCTAGTGTGTTAAACCGTTAAAGGATTTTTGTGCGAAAGGGTTTCTGAGAAAAAGGGTATTCAAAAATAAAAAAGGGTTTATGACTAGCGAAAAAGGGTTTATTATTCTACGGCCAAGGATCTATTGTTCCACTTTTCCATGAAAAGGATTTATCATTCTACGGCAAAGGGTTTATTGTTCTACGGTAAAGGGTTTATTGTTCTACTTTTTCATAAAAAGGGTTTATTATTCTATGGTCAAGGGTTCATTGTTTTACCTTTCTGTAAAAATAGTGTTTCATTATACTTTCGCGAAGTCATAACCGAAAGAAAAAGTCAATCACAGTTGATTATAATACAGATGCTGACTATCAAGATGGGTGTGGGTGTGGGTGTGGATGGGCGTAGGGTTGAGTGTGGGTGATGAAAAGAAAATTAACACTCACTCACACCCACACCCACTAACACTTACACCCAAATCCACCTCACACCCACCCACGGGCAAAAATTATTCGGACGGTCGTCTACATCTATCTTGTGGAGCACATCTCTCAATGAAGAAAACATCTTTTTTTGACTCTGATTACATCATTGGATAAGTTATCATCTTTACTTCCGCATCGAAATAGTTTTTTATCCATATGGTCTTCGAAAAGTTTTACAGAGTTCTCTGAGAAATGATCGCGTCCAACAGCAAAGAAATTCTTCGGACACTTGCATTTTTTTCTTTATTACAGCTCTATTTTGTATTGAAACATTTTGAACTATGTATCATTTGATAGAGAAAACATTTCTCTAGACGTTGATATGATCAAAAGTTGAGAAAGAAGCTAAGACGATGGCGAAAAATCTTGAATACCGGAATAGGCATGCACCGAGCCCGAGTTTCCCGGGTTCGGTGTTCCAGGATTCGGTGCATATCCAGTGTGGGTGGCGCCGAAGGACTGGTCACAAAAGAAGTGACCACGAACGGACTTGTCACACTACGACACACGTCACATAGCAGCTGCTGTGGGTGCCGTGAAGGCACTGATCGCGATAGGAGTGGCCATAATACGATACACATCACATGGTAGTGTGTGTGGGTGCCATGAACATAGATGTAATACTTGAAACTAAGGTTCAACTAAGCTTTCTAGTTTCAACTTTCAACTATCAAATTCCAAATTTCATTGACACACAAAAATATCCCCCATGTGTCTCGATGTAGGTGCCACGAAGGAACTCATACAGTGTCTCTGCTAATGTCATACGTGTCAAACCTGAAAGGTAAATGAACTATCCAGTAATCCCATGAATAGTCACTGGATGGTAAGAAAGTTTCCCCGCGAACTGACCTTTTATCTGAGAGATGGGGCGCATATGATGTCTCCGAGGGTTTGCGCGGAAACTCAATTCAACGTAGACAGAGGAGATATAGCTGATATTAGAGATGGACGAGATATAAGACGTATAGAGATATTGGAGATAGAAGATGTTGGAGATATTGATTAACTAGTGCCGATAATCTTTATATAGTGCTTGACTTTGAATAGCGATCCATTCAGATATATTCATTCAATCTTCCGATACTTGCTCGAAAAAATCAATCATAAAAAATAAATAACTGTTTACTATGCCTCCTATATCTCTATATCTTCAATATCTGCTATATCTCCAATATCTTCAATAGAATGCTTGAATTCCTTTAGATCCTCGAGATCCTTGGGATCCTTGAATTTCTTGGATTACTTGTGATTCTTGAGTTCTTTGGGTTCCTTCGGATCCGTGGATTCCTTGAGATCCTGGAATTCGTTTACGCGTCCTTATGCTGTGGTTTCTTAGTGCCCGTACATGTTAAATAATTTTTGAGTTCAAGAATTCCTCAAGTGTTCGGAATTCACAGAATTCGGACAGGTCCAAGATAAGGTATTATTAAAGCAAAACACTGAACAATGACTGGAGAACAATTGAAATGAGGGAAAAAGTCAAAAGCGAAAAAGTCCTATTTTGCGTGATTTAGTCTTGATGATATCTCGAGAACAGAGAGCCATGGGGACGAACGGCTCGGGGGTTTTCTTAATCTCACTGAGGCCTACATACGGTCCAAAGATGAAACCAAAAGCTCGGAATCAATTGTAGTAGTTCCCTCGTAAGACACATAAACTGACCTACAATTAAACAGTGAGAACTAATGAGCTTACTTATCAAGTCTCAGAACTGCTTGTTCTGTGCTCACTTTGGATAGATGGGCTTGTAATGTGTTTCGATTATTATAAACTTGTGGTGGGCTTCTATTATCCGATGGACTTCCATTCTGTGGAGTGGTTTTAATAGGACATGACGACCTAAGGGAACCTTCATATAATAGAAAATGAGGACCCAAGGGTACCTCCAAACAATAGAACATGAGGACCCAAGGGTGCCTCCAAATAATAGGACATAAGGATCAAAGGATACTTCCAAATAATAGCACATGAGGACCCAAGGGTACTTCGTATCCGCGATCCGTACGATCCCATAGCGACTCATATGCTCACTAAGCAAGAAGATCTATTTCACAGACACGACCCTTAATTGAAGTTTTATCTTCGAGGCCCAACATGACGACAATGGGCTTTCATCCACGTTCAGTACCGAAAACTTTCATTCGTATTTAGTATTCAGATTCATTCTATTAACCCACGGTGACGATTTCTGTTGTAAGAGATACCACTTAAAAGCTACTCTAAGTATATTCTATTGATATAACAAGAAAACGTTCATATGCTGTATTTTTCTCGTTCCTTATATACTACTTCGTACATACACAACGACCTTGAAAAATACAGTGAACACAATAACAGAAAAATACGAGAAGAACAAAGGTTAGAGCACAGTTATGGATCACGCTATCTACGAGAGAAGAATGCACCAAGGATGTCATTTCAAAGTACATAACGATCGGAAAAGGATATTGTAGTTATTCCTTTTATGGATATCATTATGTAGGAGAGAAGAACAAACTAATGGTGTAGCTCCAAAGTACGTATAGGAGAAGAACGAGGTAAAGAAATTTCAACCAAGAATAGGGGATAGAGTATATATGAGGTCGAAGTATTACACCCACTTCTTTTGTGAAAGTTTATCACCCACACTGAGTAAGAGCACTGAATTTGTAGAGATCCTTCGATCATCAAGGTTCATTGTACATATCTACATTAGCATGAGAACCAATCACTCAGGTTCACACCCAGTGGCAGTAGTGTAGAACTCGTTAAATCAAACGAACTTTTCTAGTTTAATAAAAGTGTACTTCAAAATGCGTAAACTCCAAATTAGAAGCTCTCTTACGTATGCACATTGTACCAATCATACTCAATTCATGTTTTATGAATTACAATAGCAAGAGATTATATAATGCTGAGAAAAATTATAATTGCTGAATTAGTTCCAGTGCAACTCTTAAAAGGTTAATCAGGGACATCATGGCTTTAAGGAATATTAGAGCGTATCAAGGGCCTAGAGCTCTGTGAGCATTGTACTTGTAATTTTGTAAGCTATGTATGAGCATCATATATATGAGTCTTTTCAAAGCTATCTTAGCGGCATTGTAATATCGAGAGATTGTCTCAAGGAAGAGATCTCATTGGAATAATTTGAGTCATTTTGAGCCAACCTTAGCTATTCTAATCCATTGTAAATCGTTCTCATGGAGAAGGGATTTTTACAAATAATGCCAAGTGTACCTTGAACAATCGAATTTCAATAAAGGTCTCTGTTTTTCGTAGCAGCGGAAAAAACATAGTATTCTCTATGTTGATCGCAGGGTTTCGGTGGGGTCGCTTTTGTATGTGACTTGAACAATACTAACTTTTTGATGGACAACAAAATAAGCAATCACTTGTTTTTCATCAACATCAATCATATTTTAGTAATTATTTTCTCCACTGTGGTAAGGACTAAATATGGCATCATTCGGATAATATGAAATAGAACCTCGCAAAACCTTCGAATCGGCGTCGATAATACTATTTCTGACCATTATAGTAGTAAAGAAGCCTTTCCTAAATAGCATGCGTTGAAAGAAAAATCTCCCGGTCAATCAGATTTCAGCGGAACTTTTCTTTACTTCAGTATTGGCAAAGCATAGTGTTGCTGAGACCAATCAGAGCATTGGTATGGCTAGTCTGTTATATGTGTTGGACTATTAAATCCTTTGTCCGTAATAGAGAATTGAAGCCATGCGAAATTTCCTAACGCAAACAATTGAACTGAAAACCTCTGCGTAAAGAAAATGTCAATCTGCATCAGAAATTTCAAAGTTGAGATAATTAGAACCACGATATTTCGAAGCTATGATTTCAGTCGGTTCTACTAGAGAGATGAATAAATGATCTGGTTTTCTAATCTGACTGTCGTGATTACTTAAAATCAGTAAAAATCATCGTTTTTTTGGGTCACGGCACATAGTAATGTCTTCAAGCGTATCTAAGTCAGCAGACCTGCCTCAGAATCACCGAGCTTACCTGAAATTTTCGTAGAGTGCAGCTGGCTGGTCTTTTTATACGCGATGTGGCGAAGTATCCCAAATTCCATCAGAAAAGTCGTATTTCAGTGAGACATAAAATAAGAAAATTTATATAAAATTTCTGAGAAATACTAAGCCTGAAAATCCTTTTCGTTCTTCGACATTCTATCATACTTCTATATGTGTGGTGTACAAATTGTAGAAACAATAGTAGGCATAAGGCGCATATCAATATCAAATAGTATGGTTTTATTGAAAGCTTTCTTTACAAAAAAAAAAACTAATAGCCAGAATTATGAATATCATAATAATAACTGCGCTACCGCCTTTTGATACTTTGCAAAACTACAACATAGGGTACTTAACTTTCTAAAATCGGTACTTACTTCGATATTTGATACTAGGGTTCTTTGTGGACATACCGTGTTAAGCACATACCTCAAACACTGCGATGCTTAATTTACAAATAAAGTGCTACGTAGAATGAACTAATTAGTGCTCATGATTTCTATTAAACTCAAAAAAGATGTCGTAGAAAATCTGAAGTATCTTAGGAAAGCTCCCCGATATCATTAGCAATTATGCTGAGGCGTCTTAGGTAATTATGAAACTATATTGTAACGATCGACCTGTCGAAACTGAATAGTTGGCTATGATGTTTTGTCTTGCATTGGATCGCGGCTGTCAACGAGCATAGTGCACTCTGTATAACTGACAACTAGTGCAACATTTAATACTATGGTTTTCATAAACGAATATACAAGAAAGTTATGCTTAACCATGCTTATCATGATGAAACCGTAATTATCCTGAGTAATGTCACTTTAAAATCCCAAAAACCGTTGTTTACAGCAGTTTTCTACAAAACAGATTTCCGCGAATTTAATCTTTTCTTATTTCAATAAATTAATCACAACCCGCTGCAAATCGATATGAATAGAAAACAGTAAGTTGAAAACGATTATTAGACGTTATTAATATTTCGTCAGATCGAATAAGCAAAGCTCTTCGCTGTTTATAAAACTGTTAGCCACGAAGGTAACACATACTGCGGTAATATATGAAGATGCTTTGGTATATCAGACCAGTAGAGATCGCGGTACTCAATACCGTCGTTTGTAATGAAATACACCATGATATTAGAACGGTAGTCATCGAAAACCTCAACATCATAGTTTGTACTGAAGTTGCTCTTATGTCTAAAATCGATATTTATCACTGTGAGTTTCTCTGGGAGGGGAGGGGGTAGGTGTTTATGTGCCATGTAAATGTAGATTCAGGTTTTTAATAAGAGTTCTTTTCATTCATGCCCATATTCACCCATTGGTTAGTTACGGTTATTCTTTTCTTTTCGGCCGATAGTTAACTGCGACTATTTTGCATTGAACCCACAGTAAAGCAGCAGCGAAAACGAGAGCTAATCGCCGTTAATAGTCTAGTTAATCTTAATAATGACCGGGACGAGCGGCAAGTCCATTATCATCCGATTAATTGTCAGTATTTTATGCTTTATCAGTATAGTTTCTATGAAAAATGATCGCAAGGTAATCGTAGGGCCAAAAAATAATCGAAACTAACTAATGGCTTTCCACTGTTTGAACAATATGTACATCGATATTCAAAAATAATCGTACATTTAACAGATGGCTTTGTTTTTTCGATATCTTCTGGCAAGTTAACGGTATTATCATATATTTTTCGTGAACATCTTGCTTATGGTTCATACTTTATTTTCGTACAGTATCAGGGACCTTTCCTCATGAATCCGCTTTGCCAAATATAAGGAATAAAAATGACGTTCTTTACTTTTCTCAAAATTTACCACACAGTACATGCAAAAGTAAGTATATATTATCGATGTGAAGCTAGCACGACGACCAATCACGACCGACCTTACATTCGACCAATCAGCGCTCGAGCATAATTTACCATAACTATTCCATATATTACCATCAAAAACTTCCTTAGCAACCCCACGTCTTTTCATAAAAAACGACAAAAGGCGATCAGCTCCTCAAAATATTTCATCCTACCTATATAAAAAAACCGACTTCTGATCAACTCCACCAAAAAAAACAAATAACGAACATCCACTATATGGGGGATCCATTCATGTGAAGCTACCACGACGGATTTTAAAAAAAGCTCAATTTCTGAGGCACACATCTTTTGCCCGAACATAAACTACACATCAACTTGTAGAGAATTTAATTCTCTATCGATTGATGTATAACTCAAATACAGATTTCATTTCCATCCGGCTGATCCTCGATCGATTATGAGATGAGTCAGAGAAAAACTTAAACAAATTCCTAAAAACCCTAAATTTTTGCGGAGATGATCCATTGCTCGAGCATACGCTACACATCAACTTGTAGAGAATTTAATTCTCTATCGATTGATGTATAACTCAAATAGAGATTTCATTTCCATCCGGGTGATCTTCGATCGATTATGAGATGCGTCAGAGAAAACCTTAAAGAAATTCTTAAAAACCCTAAATTTTTGCGGAGATGATCCATTGCCCGAGCAGAAGCTATACATCAACTTGTAGAGAATTTAATTCTCTATCGATCGATA
>CAJNOL010003425.1:0-22764 GCA_905250125.1 Rotaria sordida
TTCTCTGTCACGGTCTGTGATGGGTATAGAATTTCTCTGTCACGGTCTGTGGGGGGGAGAGGGGGGGTCCAAATTTCTACCCCTAAACACTTCAACACTCCTTTCAGATCGTGTTTCACAAAAACTTATTTGAATAAAATTCTAAAGCAAAAGCAGAATGGAATAGATTTTTTGTAGAAATATATATCTGTCTTATTTTTACCTTTCAGATGAATTACATTGATAGCAACTAAATCAAAAAAATAAATCGAACCATTTTTTTCGATTAAAAAACCAATATATATATATATTTGTTTTCAATAAGCAATGTATGTTAAAAAGTAAAAAGAGGGAGAATTGGAATAATCTACGAAGCGCAATAACCTACTTATCTTGAAACATAAATAGATGTACTATATAAGAAGTAAAAACAAAAACAAAACAAGTTATTATAAAAATAGATTAGAAAGTGATGAGCAAAATTTCTGCAAGATTCAAATAGGGAACAAAATGGAGACTTGTTTTTCAGTCACATGAAGAATTTATGTTATTCATGTGTTGTGTCACGATGCAAATGAAAGAGGTCATCAGTTTTACTTTCCCTACCAATAATTTTCAATATCAATCTAATTTTGTTTTTAGTTTTTTTTTCTTTGTTTGTGTGTGTTATCTACCCACACTTTCTTTGATAGGTAATATAATATTAACAGAATAGTCTAACCATATTGTTCAAATTTTTCAAAGTTAATCTTACACGGATTCTTTCTTTTTTTTTTGCTTGAAATTTTAACAAGACATCTTACCCTCCTCGTGTATTCAAATTGGTACGATATTTATCAAGAAACGAACTATGACCATTATACCCCTGGTTTGTCTGTGCAGCCATGGATAATGTCGTTCAATAAAGTAATTTCCTATCTGAAAATTTTAAAAAAACCATCTTTATTTCAAATGATGATATAACAAAACTATGTTAAAGAGCATATAAAAAGCCATCATCGCTACTACCACCACTGAAAATAATGTTGCGGGTAGTGAAATGCGTTGCCATTCAACGAAAGTATCTTTTTTTTTTTTTGTCTATACATAGTTACTCGGCATCGCCCTCCATCATTTTTTTTTGTTTTCATCTGTTCTGCTTGTCGCATTGTATTTTGTTACTAAGCAATATAAGAGAGACAGTTTCATTTTGTTCTTCTCCTGGTTTTTTTTTTCTAGTTGCCTTTCAAGCGATGCCTGTTCATGTGCGCTACTAAAGATGTTGTGCATGGCTCGTATGAAAAAGAAAAAAAAAATCATCACTTTCTCGTTTCTGTCAAACGACAATAACAACAATACTAAAATTATTAAAACAATAAATATAACAAGGAGAGAGAAAAAAAAGCCAAAAAAAGAAATGTTGCTCAGCAACATTAAACAGTAGGTAGTAACTAGCTACAGAATATAGAGTGATGTGGATTTAAATAGATTTTCTTAAGAGAAATATAGCGAAAAAAAAAAGCGTCTTTCCTATTAGAAAACATTAAGAATAGAACAAACAAAAGAATGCTTTTGTTTAAATTCAAAGACTGATTACGGTTTCAATTGACTAATTTCCATTTCTACATATGGTAATTTGATTTTAGCAATAGAAAAAATGGTATCATTGACTTGATGAAGTTAGTCAATTCATCTGTTTGTTTGATCGTTGACGACTGATTAAGATCTATTTGAATAATAGATGTCAAAGGGTACAACATACTATCGCGTTCATTTATCTACATGAGATAAGCACCAGATCCTGATTTTTCAAGCCTGTATTAATATGTTTAAAAAACCAATACATAACTCATGACAGGCAGGACACGTCAACGAATAAGCACAATTAGGCTAGAAAGACTCATAGTCTGTCAGAGGCAGCCTAGGTCTATGAAAAGTAGGTTTACTAGAATATCAGGTAGATATTAGAAAAAATATCTCTATAATTCAAAATTAGAGACCTGAATCAGAGTGAACTAAATGTTTTATTAATAAATCAGATTCAGCACAAGACGTTTTTTTTAATTGTAAATTTTATTCGTTGGTAGTCACTGTAGAAGTTGATATATTTTCGGGATTTCAATTGGCGTCTCTTCAAGGCTAAAGCTCATGAGAAGGAGTCAAGACTGACTCCAACTTTTTCTTACTTTCACAAAGTTCTAAGGAGACGTAAATCGAGCTTCCACAATATATCAGTTTATGTAATGAATATCAAAGAATAAAACAGACCGTTTGAAAGAACATGTAGTATTCAATCTAATTTACTGATAGGCACTTTCGAAAGCTTCGACTGCTTTTAAAAATGATCATAAGGCAAATCACTTAAATATTGAAATCGAATAGGACACGAATATAACATCTATAATTATTGCAAAAGATTAAATTTTGTATAATCTCGAATATAGCTACAATATTTAATCAAAATCCGGTAAAGGTCAAACGATGACTGTTATTTAAAAGCTACCGTCTATCACATTATAACACATGTTAAAAATTAATGCTTCATCAATTATTTATTATTTGCAATAAATAAAAAAATAGTTTTAATCATTATTTCTATTGTAACGTTGTTTTTTAATTTGTAGGGTCAATTATATATTCGATCGACATTTATCATGAGCCATTTTAAATTTTTTTTTTGACTTAATTTATTGAAATATGTCGAAAACTATTTTTATCAATGTTTTTTATTTAATTCAAATAAATTAATTTTCTATGAATAAAACAATTTAGTTCAAGTAAAATTTTCTATCATAAACATATCTTTAAAGGATGCTCTTCTCCTCTCTCTCTTTTTGACCATTTCTGATTCTCGAAGATGGTACAATTGATCAACTTGACATGACATAGTAAGTTCCTATTTTCAAGAAGTTCAAATTAAGTGACAATGAGAAAAATTTCATCCAAATGAATTTCAGTACTCTGAGAAATAAGCGTAGAAAATTCATTTGAATATTAACAATACATAGAAATGTAGTGTATATCTTTGGGAATAGATTGAGTCAAGAGATATTCATCTTGTTACTATAAACTATTCTCAAACGCTTCATTGAGTAACTTGAGAATGTTGGTACTATAAGGCAATTGTTTTAATTTTTCCATGACTTCTAAAATATATTTAAAATAAAGTGCTAGCTAGCTGACAATTATGCAAGTAAAACGGCTTTTGTCTTCGCTCATACATCCTTCCTAACCCGACCAACTTAAAAAGATATACACGTTATTTCTATATACTTTCCATATTAAAATGATTTTCCTAATTCAACCTAACGATAGACTACGAGTTTTATCCTTTCAATTGAATGTGTAAAAAGAGATTTCAGCTATGCATCATGAATATTTAATCTGGACCCTTGTAGCAGTATTCTTGAACTTGTATCATTCATTGAATAATAATGTGTAGGGATTTGAATTTCATGAAAAAAGGAATTTGTCATGCTCTTCCAGTTGAAAATTTTACTACAGATAGAGAATCGAAAATAAGAAGACATATGTTCGAAGAAAAAAGTTGGAAGTGAATTTTTGCGGTTGTTTTTGGCAAATCTTGGTGTTCCATTGGATCGAATCCAGGTTGCTTACGACACTCATCAAACTTTATCCAATTGAGCTGAAAATTGTTTTTTTTAGATACGTAAGACTATATCTCAGAGGTAATATTAAACCTTTACTCTCCGTGGGTCACTGGTGTAACCATTTGTAGAACAATTGCAGAAAATAAAGAAAGCATAAGATTTGAAAACGATAAGAACATTTTTTCTAGTGAACTTCATAGGCTATTAATCGGTAAAAAGAATATTTTTTTATTGCTTCACCTTTGAAATATCGAGCCCACAAAACCGATAACGTTACTAAAATGGAAAAATTCGAATTTTTTAAAATGAAATATTCTCTACCTACATTCAATAGAGATTTTTCAGAATTTCTATATGATATAAATCAATGAAGAAGATCACCGATGAGTTAAATATATTTCAAAAGCTTCACGATGACTGGGTGAATTACACATACTAAGGCATACAATAGGTCATGAAGACATTATTGGGCAGCTAAAGGGTAATCAAGAATAAGGTTAATATACACATTATAGATCTCAACTCATGAGAAGTTGAAAAAGTGTTTATTATTAATTAAACGTCTTCAGAAAGTATAAAATGGCTCAAAGTAAAGTAAATGTTTATTTAATCAAGTGTGTCAAAAAAATGTACTCTTTTGACATTAATTTTCACCGGTTCACTCCTTCGGTTGTTCTATTACTACAGTAACATGGAATTCATATTGCTTTTATCCACTCAATAAAGTCATCAAAGAAAAAAAAAATCAAGGTTTAGTATGTCGTTCAATCCCCTTTCTTCACCGCATGGTCATTGAAACAATCAAACGATTCTACATAAGAATATGGACGCTCGGTGAATCAGACCACATCATTAACATATTATACAGGCTAATAATCCATTTATAAAGTTATTTTATTAGTGGCTCTTCTGGAACTACTGTGAGAGATAAAGGACGAAGCATTCCCAAAAATCTCACTTTCGTTCTTTTTACGAGAAAAATACGTAAAAATGTCACAGGCAAAATTGTTTTTTTTTGGCGCTTCTATCAAATTCAATTTTGACTAGGCAGAATTCATTCTCTGTTCGTGATTATTTTATATCATCTAACTATCAATTTCTTTCATTTTCATAAACAAAGTTCATTGAGTGTTAAATAGCTTTCGATATTTTCTTTTGCAATGTCAATAATGACATTACAACAATCTACTTATTCTCATCCTATTATCAATGATTTTGAACGTGAAAAATTTTATGAACTTGCTAAAAAATATATTGATGCGTTAAATCCTAAATTTCGTAATAAAGCTGTTATCACTTGTGTTCAAAGCAAAAAAATAATCAATGTACTTCAGAACAAGCTATCTACTGAAAAGGTTTTCGGTCGTTTCTCTTACCGATGCAAACAAACGTTCACGCTTCGTCTTATTGCTGGTCATCAACTTTTATGTGATTTTAAAGAAGTTAAACCTGTTCTTTTATACGAAGACATATACTATGTTTATCAGACAAACCGCAGCATGTCGTAGAAAATTTCCTTTCTTTTAGACAGTCACTCCATCTCAACCGGTTCTTCTTTAGGAATACGCACCCTATGCACACATTGGCTGGTACGACAACGAATGAGGGTGAAGGGAAGTGCGTATTTTCTGAATAAGTACCTCTCAATCCATTTTCATCCCTTGCTCGAGAAGCATTTGATTCTTTTAGACAATCGCCCCACGCCAATCCATTTTCATCAAAACAGGGCATACAGATACTGTAGATAAAAAATTATTCACTCATAATAAAATTTAACCAATCATCAAAGTCCCCATGTCCCCATCATCGAAAAAAAAATACAAATTCATCATAGAAAAAAAAATTACCCATAATAAAATTTCACCAGTCATCAATGTCCCCAAATCCCAATCATTGAAAAAAAATGAATTTACTCATATATAAAATTTTCCCAATCATCAATGTTCCCATCTCCCCATCATAAAAAAAATTACTAATTTATTATCACATAAAAAAATACTAAGCGTCTTATATCTTTGTCATTGAATAAACTAAAAAGACGACTTTAAATTTTGAATAAACAAATAGGCTTATATCTTTATAAAAAATATCTTTTTTTTGCAAAATCAAAAGTAGCAATTTCAATCTCAACTAGATTACAAACTCATCTCCAACATCTATATTTAAACAAACTCAAAATGATTTTTTCATGTAATCCTAAAGTAATTAAAAAAGGTGATGAAGAATGCTGAAGCTTTCATATCAATTTTTTTCTTTAATCTCAGTTATGTATAGAGTTCAATGCGAAAACTGAAATCTTGGCTTTTGAGGTCCTATAAATCCGAATAAGAAAGTCAAAAATGAAAACGGCCAATTTTATCTTTGAAGAATATTTCCAAGTATCAATGGTAAATATTTCAGCTTGATCAATTGTATTATCTTCGAGAACGAGAAACGATCAAAAAAAGAAGGGATAGATGGTCTTAAATAAATTGAATAGTCATAGACATTATTAAATTGACTTTCGGATACATAGTCTATTAATACCCAGTAATTTTTTCTTAACCAAAAAAAGAAAAAGACAAATTAATCTTCTCGTACTACGAGTTCTTTTATTTTTATTAAAGCCATTAAAATAAATATGGATCAAATAGAAAGATAACTAGAAGAATATAGCACACAAATAATAATGGGTTATTTTTTATTTCAAATATCCTTTATTTTCTGTTTTTCTTTATGCTTTTCCAACAAGAATAACCAATGCTAACGATAATGCGAAAGCAATTATTATATGAATTAAAATCAAAATTCCTTTAATCCAATCTTCTTTAACATTATGTTCTGGTTGTATTGATTTACTTGGTGTTGGTGAATATTGATTTCGATCATTTAATTCAATTGAAGTCATATTAATTTCTTTTACTGAATCGTCTTTAAAACAATATCCAATCATCCAGAATATCAAAAATAAAATAAATATCCAACATGTCCATGCAGTTAAAATTCCCCATTCTGCAGAAGTTTTAAAATTAAAATTGTCAAAAAACATTGCAATAAAAATTGCTATAGTTGCTAATATCAATGATAATATACCAAGAAATCCATGTAAATAATTAAAAATAAAACGATATTTATCATGAGGTTCACAACGATATAATGCCATTATTAATTGAATAAGAGTAAAACATACTACCATTATACCGATAATTGAATGACTATATTCAAGATTTTCTTTTCGTGATACCCATTCACCTTTTTTATAAGCAAGAATAAGTATAAATGCAATTAATGTTAATACAGTAGCAATTGTCATTAATGCACGATGAACAGCAAACCAAATTGGTTTCCCACATAATTTTCTATTTGGCCAGCATTTTTTAAAATAAAGTGCAATAAGAATACCAGTTGGAACATAAAATATCCATGTAAATAACATTATAATACCATGTGCTTTCATTAAACTTGTTCGTGAAGATTCAGTTAAATCTGCATTATAAGTAATTGTTGTTTCTTTATTAAGTTGAACATTTTGTGATAATGGTGTACGTGTTGTATGCTGTCTCATTTCACCTATATATATATATATGAATAGAAGATATTTTTATTGAAGAAAATTTAAATTTACCTGAACTATCTAAATCTCCCATAGCTATAAGTGGAATATAAGTTGTAGATTGAGATAATGCAGAAATATCACGTCGTCGTCGTTGTTTTGAACTAGTAAAATTTGATAAACTAAATTCACAATAAGCTATACCATTTTCTAATTTCAATGAACTTGTAGTTAATGTACCACCTGGATCTCTCATTGTACTAGCTAAAATTGGTGGTGAAGTACTACCTGGATTAATACGACGCTCGACTGAAAGTGTATCGTCAGCTAAATGTTTACAAACAAAAACATGATCTTCACCCTATATATATAGTAAAATATAAGTATTTATTAAAAAAAAAATATATAAATAAGCTTAAATGCTATACCATTTCACTATCAAGTGAAAGACCCAAAGCTAACCATTGTGATGTTTTTAAATTATTAATTTGCATTTTAACAGCTGTAATACCATTTGCATATGTCCAACTAATAACAACGCCAGTATCGTTGCTTGTTGAAGTAATAGAAGTAGTAGTAGTAGTAGTAGTAGGAGGAGAAGAAGAACTAGTATTATTAGTAACGACAGCACCAGTTGTCTATTATGTATAGAAGACAAAAAACAATGATTTATCAGTATTTATTTCAAAAGTTCTTAAGATATTAATTTTTATAAATATTTCAATGAGAAATTGAATTACATTGATTGAATAATTTAATAAATAAAAAAAGCATATTATACTTACATTTTCTCCAACAATAGATGGATCACTCTAAATAAATTTAAATAAAACAAAACAAGATTTTGTTTAATTTTAATTAAATAAAATATACATATTTAGCAGTTAATGTAGTACTAAAACAACCAACATATATTTGTGCATATGCTGTAACAATTGTTGCTCTAAATATTGATTAATATACATATAAAATAAAATAAATCAAGTTTATTTACTTGATAACAGTAAAATTATCGGTTATATTTGATGGCGGATACCAAATGGCTTCTATCGATGATTTATCAGTGCGTGAGTTATGAGTTACACCAGTATCTGATTTTCCACCACAGGCAATTGTTTTAATATCTAAGCCTGCTACTGACCAAGTTCCAATAATTGCTTCATTGGTTTTTGTTTTTGCTATTATTAGAACACCTCGAAATGTATCATTATTTGTCGAACCACGAATAGTAACTATGATTGAAAAAGAAAAACATTGTTTCATGAAGAAAAATTTTCTTAATTATACTTACTACGAACCGTGTCATTTATATAATATTGTGATTTGTCGACATTAAGTGTATATTTCGATGAACATTCTTGAGAAGCAACATTATGTTGAGGCGACATTGATGCGCATTCAGTTACTGGTGCACCAGTTGGATAACTGTGTCCAGGTTGAATAGAGATTAAAATGAAGATGAGCAAATCATAAACGAACGAATTCATCTGAAAATAGATTTCTCAATCATGATTAAATCTTGATCCTAAAGATTCATATAAATATAATTAAAGATGTAAACCGAATGGATTGATCGGTAGCGAATGAAATTTTCAAACGAAAAAATGAGAAAACGATGGTTTACAAGAAATCAAACTGTAACATCTCCAAAAAATGATTTGGGATGTCGAAATTTTTTTTAAATCAAACATCTATTTTTATGTCGCGGCAGCAGCAAGTCAGCCGATTGGCTTACACCTGTAAATATAATGTACATATATTCTTCGTTCGTTTATCTGTCACGGTAGAAAAGAACAAATTTTGTTACCTTTCTATCGATAGATGACATCCCTAAAACCTACTTTGATTACGTTTTTGAGTGTTATTCTTATCCGGACTAGGCCAATCAAACAAAATTATTGTGCTTATCTTTTCATCTTTTGTTTATTTTTATAAAGAACATTATTAATAAGTTTTTCATTACACGATATTTCGTTCTCGGTTTTCATATGCACTAAAAAAGATAAGAATAATCCTACATAAAATAAAATGACACAACTACAAGAGGATTAGTATAGATCTGAAATTATCATCACAATTTGCTACTGAAACTTAGTAGTGATATTTATAGTATTGAAAAATAAGCTAGAAATTCAGATTAGAACTAAGGGTGAAAGGAAGAGTATTACAATTCGATTTTTTCTAAAACTTTTAACTAAGAATTTAAACAGACCAAAGAATTTTAATCTGGAGATGGTTTATTGACATTAAAGATATGCAGAATAAGCTTCTTTCGTACCCTGTACTCTGTAGGAGGAAAATACATGATTTTATTCTTTTATGAAATAAAAGAGTCTTGCAAAGAAAATTAGTGTGAAATATGTAAAATTTGTGTATGTATCTGCCAGGCAGGAAAATGAGAACAATAAAAAAAAATAGTGAAATATATCAAATAAAATATATTGATATTGGTTTTTTGTTCTTGAAAATTATGACAGTTTTATGATGAATACTGAAAAGAAGCTTGACGACTCAAATATTCAGAATAAACAACAAGGCTGTTCGAGATGATCAAGACGAAATAAGTTTTAGTTCAATTGGTATCCTCTTGAATAGATTCATGCGTAGAAATTGAGCGTTGGGCTGGAAAAAACATCTTCAGTCATATAATTAACTGTTTATTTCAGCGTCATTGTATGAAGGTGCGAAACGCTCTCCGAAAAATCGCAACTCATGCGTGTCTTTGTATAAATAGAACTTTCGCATGAAAATATATGATACCTTATATGAGTTTTCAAAAAGCTGCACGACTTATCTCAGAAAAAATCCATTTCAGAAAATCATGGTGAGCTTTATCAAATCGACTTTCGAATATGTAATGATGTAATAAAAAATTTTTCTCATTAATCAATACAGTTTTCATCTATAGAACATAGTTTTAATCAAAGAAAAGTGCAACCAATCTTTTTGCATGTTCGTGCCACGAAAGGTATCATATCACATCTGTCTCCACGAGGTTCATCTGACTGATTTCACTCTACATATGCCTTGATTCCTATGATTATTAGGGTCATAACTATGCCGATTATGTTCATTATTCCATGCTTCGGAATCATGTGAGAAAAAAGTTTTCTGTAAACTTCTAAAAGGCATCAAATTGTAAACATCGCATTGGGAAAGATTTTACATGAATTTTATCATTTTCTTGTTTGATCTGTTCATTCTGAAACAATGAACCTTTGTTTTCTTACTTGGATTAAGGATCTACTGATTGTGAAAAAGTAAGCTAAGTTGAATTATATTTTATAATTCAGATAAAATTTATCTTTGCCTTTTTGCGTATTTTCATGGGACAAATGTTTTTGAAATGACAGTTAGTCATCGATTTCAATCCAAAATAATTATTTCTTTATTAAATATACGTGGTGTTTTTTTACCTGTTTGTTGATGATAATCGCTCAGACAAATACGAAGAAATTGAATAACAAATAACATAACTGTAAATAAATGTAGTAAAACAAAAGGTGTTTTTTTAGTTCGGTTCGGTTCAGTTCGGCACTAGTTAAATTTCTCTCGATTCTGGTTCGGTTCAAAAATTAAAACTTCGATCCGTGTCCATCTCTAGTCAAACAGGTACAGATGACTTCCGATGAAAATAGAACAAAGATATGGGTGCGTTTCCGTCAAATGTATAATACCTGAAAAAGACGTCAAAATATCAGATAGTTTCATAAAAGAGATGCGGTCTATCTTGAGATAGACACTACTTGTGAATTTACCTTTTGTTTTGAAAACAAAGCCACTGGTTATAGTTTCTTGCTGCAGAAAACTATTTATATCTTCTGAAAACAATTTTAGTGCTGAATTGTAAACCTTTCTCTTTTTTTAATCCAATCACTCGGCTCAATATTACTAAATTTTTGAGTTCGAAACTTGATTTGCACTCGCTCAGCTTTGTTTCTTTTTTTCTTTAGTAATTCAATAATGCTCTGACAAGCAAAAAAAACATTTATAATGCATTCAATACGGTCTTAATATTATATGTCAAAACAAATGGTAAGAATGAGAAAATAATCACAGGCAATATTCCTTTAGAAAACGATAAAAAACAGATTTATCGATTAATCGAATGTCATCAAGTCCGAGTACATTATTCTCTTTATTTTTTGATTTCTATTAGATAAGTTCCTTCTTTCCGACTTTTACGTCTTAAGAAAAAAACAAATTTAATACGCAAACACTGTTAAAATCAATAGCATACCTTTCTAAAAACTCACCAGCTGGATCATGAATAAATAGAAAACAAAAAATCAATGTAAAAAAAAGTCCCATTCTATCGACCAAGCAAAAAAAACAAAGTACTCTGTACACGCTTGCCTTCTCTGTTTACATATGATTGATACTCTGTCAGTTATAATTTAGCGATATATTTTTTTTTCTTTTTCATGACTTTCTTTTTCGTTCTGTACTTTTTGTACTATTTTGTGTTCGATTGATCAAGGATTAATCATGGCAATCATAAATCTGCGAATATCTATACACTCATTTATGCTATATGATACAGGGTATTACAAACGAAAAATTTATTAGCACCATATTTATAGTAATAAAATATGAATCATATAAAATGAACTTCTTAAACTTCATTGTGTTTTAAATATTTCTCCTATCATAGTGCATTTTATCCTTCACTCTACGTTGTATAATAATACGATAACAATAAACAATATCTGATTCATATGTAACAATAATACGAAAAATAGGCTCATTTCTAAGCAGTAATGTTATTGTCACAATCCCTAAAACATTAGTCAGTAATGTTTTCTAGCTTGTTTGTTTACCTAACGTTTCTTTTTTTTTCTTTCTTTTATTTTACTTGCTCGCACAAGAGAAATGAAGAGACAAATAAATATGAAATAATGAACGACAAAACAGAAAAATATTTTGTTAGCAAGTGATGAACACATGTAGTATACAATGTTCTATTGACTTTCACACTGAAATGAAAAAAAAAACACGACACTCAATTTCAAACTGAAATAAAAGTCTAGAAAGTCTTTAGAATTATATTATTTTCTATAGCCTATAAATATTACGGATCTGCTAAGCCTTCAGTCAGTAAAAAAAAAAAAAGAAAAAGTTTATTAGAGTAACATGTTCGGTGATGAAATGTGGAATTTACATGTGTTCATTAGTTTCATTAGACTAATACAAATATATTAAGTGAAAAATCTCTCACAGACTATAGTTGTTCTCTAAGAGAAGCGATTCGTCTTATTTATTTGTACATTTCGAACAGAATTCTTTTTTTCATTTTTTTTTACTGATCATCTATTTTTTTGTTTGCCTTGTTGCTATTCACTCGTTATTGTTCTTTTTCTTAGTTTGACATAATTATTATTACACTAACCGTAAGATTTACCTGGCAACTGAGTCTGTCGTATAGGTTTATTATACTTAAAGTACGAGGCTTCACCGCATTATTATCTACATCAATAAGCTTACAAACAGCGATCTTGATTATTTCCTAAAATTATAATTTGATCAGTTCAAACTTTTATATCAATTTTGTTTTAAAACTTACACTCATAATTTTCTTCGAAAATATGTGAGTTCCACAAAGGAAGATCTATATGACATGAATTCGTTCGTTGTGAGATTATGCTTCTTTTATGTATAGTAAAATGCTTTAACTTCGTTATATGTCGATAGACACATTGTTTTTCTTGGACATTGTTAACTTCTTGGATTTGTTAAAAGAAGTTCCGAAATTAATTTGAAATGAAAAACACCACAGAATCACATATAACTATCTTGTCAACAATGACGACCTAAAAAACAAAATAAAAAGAAAGTTCATTACAATATTGCAAAGTGCGATCCACTGTTGTGTTTATTTTCAAAGTATTTCTATTGTATATACTTAAATAGTTTTATAACCCCTCGTCCCCCCCTCCCCTCACAGAATAGAAGCCCAGTCTGAAGGTTATAACTTTCCAGGCATATTAGAAGCCCACTATGTTCAAAATGAGCATAAAATAAATAGTTTTAAAAATTGGATAAATTAACCCACTGCTTCTTACTATTTTATTATATGTGTTAGTTTATATGTCTATTTTTGTTTACATTGCATATTTTTTGGCAACAGACAAATGAACATCTTTGAAATGTTAACAAATTTTTATGCACATGTGTTAATAAAACATAATTGTCCAAGAACTATTGAATAGAAATTCTCATATGTATAAATTTGGTAGAAATAAAAACATCGAAAGAAAAAATATCGAAAGCATTATTAATGCTCTTTTCACACACACTAATCATATGCAAATGCAGGACATAGATCCTTCTGCAGATTATTCACGCGGTGTTGATGAATGGGTGTACTGAAGCTGCATTAATAGCACTTTCGATATTTTTTACTTTCGGGAGGTCCTAACAAATCTCAAATTGGTACCAATTTTCACTAAATGTCTGATCGCTGATATCGAATCTTTAAGAAGGAAATTAGATATTTACTTTAAATATTAAATTTGAAAATTATTCTTCAAAAATAACACGTCAAACATCATATACTACCTACAATTTTGAAAAATTCTCAGACAGCAGATATCAGATATTTACTTTCAATATAAAAATTTGAAAATTACTCTCAAATATAACATACGAAACGTCGGATAGTACCTATAATTTTAGAAAATCATCAGAAAGCAGATATCAGATATTTACTTTCAATATGAAAACTTGAAAATTATCCTTCAAATATAACACATGAAACATCATATAGTACCTATAATTTTAAAAAATTCACAGAAAGCAGATAGCAGATATTTACTTTCAAGATGGAGGTTTGATAATTACTCTCAAATATAACATATGAAACATCATATAGTACCTATAATTTTAAAAAAACATCAGAAAGCAGATATCAGATATTTACTTTCAATATGAAAATTAGAAAATCATCCTTCAAATATAACATATAAAACATCATATAGTACCTATAATTTTAGAAAATCATCAGAAAGCAGATGTCAGATATTTACTTACACTATCCATTTCTGAGAAATCAGGAAAAAGCAACAATAAACTCATACTACATATTTCTAAATTTCACAATATGACGGCTGAATCTCTAATTTCTGCTTTCTGATAATATCTCAGAGATATATAGTGTGGGTAAATCATTGAGAGCTGTCCAAATTCCGAAGTATTCAGAAATTCTTGAACTCAAAAATTATTTAGCACGTACGGGTATTAAGAAACCGCAGCATCAGATGGCGTAAACAAACTCAAGGAAATCAAGATCTTCAAGGATCCCAAGGAAGCCAATGATCTGAAGGAAGTCAAGGACCCCAAGGAATTCAAGGAAACCACGGAGCTCAGGCATCTCAAGGATCTCAAGGGATTCAAGGAAGCCAAAGAACTCAAGGAATTCAAGGGAGCGAAGAATCCCGGAGAATCCAAAAAACTCAAGGAAGCCAAGGATCCCAGGAAATTCAAGGAACCCAAAGAATCCGAAGAATTCACGGAGCTCAAGGAACACAAGGGTTCTAACGAATATACAGAACCGAAGGGATACGAAGAACTCACTGTTAATAAATTCTTCCTTCTGACTAGACAATCCATGATGTGAGTCCTGAATCTTTCTGACTCAATACTTTCTAGCAGGTTTTATTCAACTGATTTATTTCGAACATGTTCAGAAGATATGCATGGTTGGCATTGTAGTCATAATCAAGATAAATGCGAAACATTACCTTAAGATTGTTGAAACAATCAGGTGATGTGTTCACTGTGTAGGTGCATATATTCCCGTCCTCACTATCATTCAGGTCATATGCCGCTCTCTGTGTGTGCTTGTATTTCTGCTCTTAACCTTTCACCTTTAACTGAGGGTGAGGGCGAAACGACAAGCAAATTTATGGAGTGGTATATGATTTGACTGAGAGGATGAGGGTTGAAATATACGGACACACGTAGGGAATACATGATTTGTTTCTTTTGGCTATCTTAAGGTAATTTGTTTCCCACTTCTGTTGATTGTGACTACTATGCGAAGTGTGTATATCTTCTAAACATGGTACGAATAAAAACAGGTAAATAAAAACTAATCAAAAGCACTGAGTCCTCAAGACTGAAGCCTCGTTTATATATATATATATAGCTAATGTTCAGTGTCTGTCTGTATGTGCTGGGGTGAAAGACCAACGGAAGTGGATCATGGGTTGATGGGATAATGCGATAAGGGGATTAGAGTATAAGAATAAAGAGATAGGGCTACAAGGGATAGGAGTATAAGGCAGGGTTGCCATCTCATAAGGTCTCAAATGGGGTACAAAACGTCCCTAATGGGGTACATGTGAGGTACAAAATTTCTCTAAATGGGGTACATCCATGGGGTACATAGGTTTTCTGAAAATTCAGGGTAATGCTGTGAAAAAATCACTGAGAAAAAAACATCGTTTCGTGAAAGACTTTATATTAATCTTTTCTCTTGCAAAAATGGCTGAAAATATTGTTTTTCTTCCTAAAAAAGAAAATGAGAAACAAAGTGTTTGTCCGCGAAAAATCGCTTCAGTAAATCAATTGAAGATGTTCAATTAAAAAAGAACGTTGACTATGGTGATTAAATGGCGTAAATCTTGTTATATAAGATTGGTACGAAAGGATGGAAAATTTTTACATTAGAGCTCGAGTAGTTTTTTCTATCGGTCTAATGATGTGCCAGAATTTTGCCACTTCCAATCAGTTTTCGTGCAAATAGGTGAAATTCAGAATAAGTTAGTAAACTCTTCAGGATTCAGATTATTTCTCTCCACATCAGAACTTTCTTACAAACTGCTACAAAACGTATGTAATGTTCGAAACCTGCTCAAGAAAAGACATGTTTGCACATGAACAAAAACTTTTCCTTACAGTTTTGTCGTGAAGACAGCTATGCTTGTAAAAACTTGTTTAAAAGTAAAAATCTTGATGAAGAAAAAAAAACAGAGTTTGGAGAATAAATTAAAAGAAGTAAAGTCTTTTTTGTCGATTACATCGACGCAAATATTGACTTTCCCTGAAGCAAAATGTATGCATTTTTGCTTCCAAAAGCAGACGGCTCTGGTGAAAATTGTTACAGCTAAAGCTATGCAAACAGAAGCGGAATTAGTATGTTGAAGAAAAGCGTTATTCACGTATGCATCAAGTACGTCCGCGTAGTTCTCAAACATTGCAAAGCAAAAAATATTCGCATTCATTTGTGACTTTCTCTTCTTAAGTTATCATTTAACTTTGAATTTTGTCGAAAAGAAGCGTTTGAGTTCTCAATATTGTGAAATGGGTATCCTCGGATAACTTTGAAGAGATCATTTTCGATTTTTCAGAAACCTATCGAATCAAAACCTGACCCACTGGATTTGGGATCTTCTCGATTAGTTCATTCTATCTGTGTTACTCTCTTGCCCATCAATCATTTCTGTTCGAGCCATTATAGTAAAAACCTTAACACTTCATTTTATTGCTAAACGAAAAATTCAAATTGAATTTCAACATACTATTAAGAAGTCAAGAAAGAGACAAATTCTAATAGAGGAAAACTTTTGACATTTGTAAGTCACTTAAGTCAATTCACATCTGTAGGAAATGATTTAAGGCTTTACAGATCGTTTTTGAGATTTCTGTTAAAAAGTGACTCAAAAGTATTGTAGAAAAAAAAAATTCAAATGGGGTACAAATTTTTGTGGGGTACGAAAGGTCGAAATGGGGTACTGTACCTCAAAATGGGGTACAGATGACAACCCTGGTATAAGGGTATAGGGAATAAGAGAATAAGGCTAAAGGCAATAGGAGATAAGGCGATGAGGCTATAAAGGGATATAGTGATAGGGAAGAAGACGATACGGGTACAGGGGATAAGGGGATAGCGGCATAAAGGGATAAGAGGTATAACGGGATAAGGCGATAAGAGGATAGGGCTAAAAGGATATAAGAGGATAAGAAGATAAGAGAGTAAGACTATAAAAGTATAAGATGATAAGGAGATAAGACTCCAGGGATATAATGCTATAAGGGATAGGGTACAGGGGATACGGCTACCGATATACGAAGGATAAGGGTATGAAGGAGTACGATTACAAGAATATAAGGCTACAGTGGTATAAGAGAAGAAGGGAATAAGCATATAAGCGGGGAATACTACAAGAGTGTAAGGCTATAATGTCTATCTATATATATAATGCAAGGTGTCTAATGATCTATTACTGGATTGAGGCTAAAGCACATGTGGAACTTTACAGGAAAAAGCAGCCTTGCACTAAACACGGAATCTCGCTACTATGATAGGTTGTGTGGTGAGAACAGAAACTGTATTAGACGGTAGTTCCTGGGATCCTTTGGGTTCCTTGAGTTCTTTGAATTCCTCTGGTTTCTTGGGTTCTGTAAATTCCTTGGATTCCGTGAATTCCTTGAATCCCTTGGACTCCTTGAATTCCTTGAGATCCTTGAGTTCCTTGGGATCCTTGAATTCCTTGGAATCCCTGAATTCTTTGGATTCCTTGGGATCCTTGGCTTCCTTGAGATCCTTGAATTTCTTGGAATCCTTGGCTTCCTTTGGACCCTTGACTTCCTTGCATTTCTTGGAATCCTTGGCTTTCTTGAATTCTTTTGCGTTCCTTGGGTGGTGTGAGCTACTTGAATTCCTCGAACCCTGTCAATTTTTTTTTGACTGAATTGCAGAAACTTGTTCTTTCAAATATTAGTTTTGTTAGATTATCAGTGTTAATTTGCTATTTATTTTTATTCACGGTTGAGTTCAAGAATTCCTCAAGAGTTCGGGATTTACGGAATTCGGACACTGCTGATCTATAGTGTGAGTAAATATCTGATATCTGGTTGCTGGTAGTATTACAAAAATATATAGTGTGAGTAAATATATGATATCTCAGTCTTTTTCAAATTTAGTCATACTTCGTAGATTTGAAAATTAAAAAATTATGAAAATTGAAAATTTTGACATGTAGATTTCAAAATTTGTACCAATTTGAGATTTGGCACTTCTTGACTTTCGGTGTCTTTTATTTTTACCAAATTTATGCCATTCGAAATTAGACATGCAATAATATCATTCTGTTAGGTTTCTTCCTCTTACAAGATTATGTATAACTTAGAAACGAAATGTTGAGATTTTTTATTCGCTTAGCAGCAATATGAGCAAATGTTTTATTGAAGGATGAGACTTTTGAGAAAGCTAACTTATAAACAATACGAATTACGCAATAACTTATTAGATTTAAAAATAAATGTTAGTGTTAGATGATATAATATGAATTGTTATAACATTGATTAAATTTGAATTATCTATCTCTCCAGAAGTGGAAGATCTTTATTGTGTAGTCACAGGCTTATTTTATATTTTTGAGGTGGCAATTAGAATATATCTCGTTTCGTATCTGAACTGTGCATAAGCTACCATGATGAAGTCGTCTAGCAGAACTATATCGATGTATGTCTAATAGAAGTCTCTTTTAAATTCTTTCAAAACTCGACATGCCCAATATCAACATATAATGTTCAACGCGATTTTTCATATCCATAGCAAGACCTACGAAATGTTGAGGGTAGATGAGTATGTGCATGTAAAACGTCATGTAAATAGCGCACTACTTTGTCGATTTGATAATGTACATCAGATAAAGAATTAATAATCCCTTCTTAGTTTCTAAGAAACTATGATAGGTATTCTGAAAGTTGTCAAACAACTTGATAATTTCGATTTGTAAATTTTTAAGACCTTTTATGCCTGTAAGTCAATTAAATCTTAGCTGCAGTATGGAAAAAGTTTATCGCAATAAAAGCCCATGTCTAAACTTATAATTTTCAGAACAAATTAGAAGCCCACTGGGCTTCTATTCTGTGGAGGGTGGGGGTGGGGGTAGTACTGAAAATTATATATAAAAAATGAAATTTCAAAACTTATAAAATAAATTTTCAAGAACTATGAATAAAATATAGTATAAACATATGGCTTGAATGATAACCAGCGGAATTATTCGAACATTCAACTAATAGAAGGATGTTGAAGTATATCGTTTAACCATCTGTTGTTGCTCAAGTAAATCTCCTTGACATTTTTTTCGAATCTTTCTTATTCTCCAGTCCCTAATGTTTCGTTAGTGCATAATATGCTTATCATAAATTATAAAGAGCGAAAAAAATAAAATTATGGTGTTACAGGTATAATTTATTGTTCATTTTGAAACTTTCTTCTATTCGTAGGCGATGGAACATGTAATCTGGTCTTACTCCAGTACAGAGATTGAGATTTTTTACATGTTTAATCTATCTATTTCGATGAAAAGAACTGAAAAATTAAAACGACAGTAAAGTCTGCAATCTATATCATAAAACAAGCAAAACTATCTACATTTGAACATTTTCCCTTCTCTTCCCTAATAATATTACGTACTTGTTTTTATGGAATAAAAATGCAACTCTAATAATCAAAATGTCAAAAAACATTATAGCTAAATATAGTGTAAAAAGAAGTTTACATGTATATTTATCTGAACTTATTCGACATCATCAATTTGGTGAAATACTAGAAGATTAGAATAACATCCTTCATATTCAAAATATGATTTTTTTTTTAATATTAATGTATATTTGATCAAAAAAAAAGTATTTTCTTTCGAGCAGAATGTCAATATTTTCGATTATGATCAATAAATGTCACCAAAAAGATCTACTACACTAAAAAAAAAACAGGTGACATACGGAATCAACGAAAGTTTCATGATTGCTATGAAACCTAAAAGGGTTTTATTTTTGCAACCAAATGGTTCAGTATGGTATCCTTCTTTTTTTTTCAGTATAGATTAATTCTTGAATATTATTACAAAACTACAAGTCAAACACTCTCACATTCATTCATAGAACTAAGTAGTCTAAAATGATTTATTACTTGAAATTCGCTTAGTCCTATGTTAAGATCATATATAACAATATTTACTTAGAATAAGAAATAAACTTCTGCTGAGTCTCACCTCATGTAGAAAGATTTACTTACTGTTACTTCTATTTTATCTTAATTGTTCTTTTTTGCAGATAAAATCTTTGTAGGTTGATCATTAATATTAATGATTGACATTTCTAATTTGTTTTTTGATCAAAATCATATTTATGTCGATTATAACATCATGTTATGTAAATGTTTTTCTTTTACATTTGCCAAATAAACGAAAAGAAACTCAAATAAGAAAAACACGATTATTATGATAGGGGAGTTACAGTTTTGTACTGTTCTAATAATGAAAAAAAAAGAAACAGACAAAAATAAAAGAAAAAAAAATTGTTAGCTTTTTTATCTGCAACTCATGCATATATGAAAATACTTTCACCATTGTAGATTAGGGTAACTAAATCTATAATGTTTTTTTTTTCATTAAATTTCAATCCTACAATAGAAACAGTTCAAGGACAATCTTTTTTCAGTGCTATATATCTTCATATTGTCACCATGGAAATCAATATATCAATTGTTATTAAAAAAAAAAGTATTGATTATTTGTAATTTTTTTGTATGCATGTATCTAATGAACGAACCTCTTCAGCTGCTCTCTTTCGGTTTCAATGATCTCTTGCATGTAGATACTACATTATGTTCTAATAGAATCCCCAAAAGGATTTGAGTCTCTATTGATATTTGACTAAACTATCGAATTTTTAATATATCTATTTTCTAGAAACCTTAGATTTTCAGAAAAGTCAAATTTTCGAATTTCGATCTGAAACTTTGCGTATATAGAGAACTCAGCTAGATCAGCTTCCAAAAAACAAACTCAGAAGTTTTGAACAAACTCTCTTCGAAATATGAGACTTTTAACATATAGATCCTTTTCCGTGGATAATGTGCAGAACAAGAAGCTTCATATATAGAAGAGACTCTTTTTTAAAACCTCTGAATGTTTTTATCGAGATTAGTCTAGCTGAGTTCTCTATATGCGTAAAGTTTCAGATAAAATTCGATAGTTTAGTTAAACCTAAGTAGGAACCCGAGCCTTGCTTGGATTCTTATTGAAACAATATGTAGTATCCACAGACAAATAAATCATTGAAATCGGAAAGGGATAGCTGAAAAGATTTCCTCGTCAGCGAACTCCCGAATAGTTATTAAGTTCTAAAGCCAAGATAACAACAAAGGATAAATAAATAAGATCATGCAATATTGTTGATTGCCAAAATATTGAAAAATTCAGATTCTATTAACAGTCGTGAATGAAAAAGATAAAATCGGCTTAAATGTTCACAACAGATTGAAATCTTTTTACATAATAATTTAATGAAAAAGTTGCATACAAGTTAATCTTCAAAATGAATGCAGTTATTCATTGTCCAAATGGATTCAGCTCATGGAAGATTTGTTTTAACAGTTCTTTATTACAGTCAGTTTTTTTAGGTTTATTTTCAACTTTTCTCGGCAATCTTAAACACTCAAAAGAATTCAAATAGTAATTGAAGTGTACAAAACTCTTTCGAAGAAGAATATTTAAAAAAAACTGTTCCGAAATCCCGAAAGACAGGGGCTTTAGAAAACCAAAACCGTAGCATTTTGTGAAACATGATCTAAAATCAAGTGTTGAAATATATAGAATAGAAATTGTACTTCACCCTTCTTCCAACAGACCACGACAGATGTTATTGATATACAATCAAGAATGAAACAAAAAACTTTTTAAGTGACTCAAGTCGGAGGAGACAGATGTGAAAAACCTCGATGTCAAGGCAAGGTGAATAACTATAGTCATGTTGTAACTCATAAGTGAAATATTATCGCCATGGGGTGTTATTTTTTAAACAACTTTTCGAGAAGAAAATAACTTTATCGACCCTCGTCCTTATATTTGCATGTTCTAGGTGATGAAAAACCAGGATTTGGAGTTTCTAAAAATCCTGTCTTTAAAGATTTCAGAATAATTTTATTTTCTTATTGAAAACAATTTCCTTCACTAGAATCACTATTTGAATTCTTCTTAGAGCTTCAGGTTACCAAATGAAAAATCCTGTTGAACTATGTTGATGGTCATTCTAAATATAATAATATTTTTTGTATGAGTTAGTAACCCAAACAATATCATTATTATTAAATGATATTTTTGCGAATCGAATTAATCATTCTATTACATATTTTTTTTGTCCATAATGAAATAACATATGAATTTCTATGTATTCATAGTCTTATCAATGCCTTGAAGTCATTCTCACACTTCTTTTCCTTGAATACTTGTTCTCCATTGTTTGAATTGTACGAATAACCAAAAGTTATTAATAAAGATAAGTTTCTTTTCTTAACTGCATTGAATTAAGAAAACCTTTATTTAAATAATAAACTACAATTAGAATCTTTTTGACTTATATTTTCAAAATAACATGTAAAAAACGTCATAATCTCATGTACGCCATTCTATTTTAACCAACTAAAACATACACACACACGTGGCTTATTATAAAACAGTATGTACAAACATACATACATATAACATCAAATGTGTATGATTTCTTCAATAGTGAACAATATTTAAAGCAATGTAAAAGAACAACAATTTGTAAAAGATGATCAAAACGAAAAAGAAATATACTCTATTAAATAAAAAGAAAAAAAAAAAAAGAGAAGTGAAACTTTTTGTTTACATACCTCAGGCT
>CAJNOL010003426.1:0-19634 GCA_905250125.1 Rotaria sordida
CAAAGGGCAGGACAGGGCACAAAAAAAGTGCCCTGTGACGGTCTCTGCTCGGAATTCTTATACTTTTTCACGGTTTTACATAGAATTTATTGATTGGTGTTGAAATCAGGAAAAACGCGTTTTGTAAGAGTAAGTGCTGCAAACTCTCGGACAAGTGGACTCATGCGCTATATTTCTTTTCCTATCAGTGTTCATTTAATAATGCAATTATTTTGTCATGGCTATTTCAGAAGAGAAGCTTGCTGACATAAGTATGCATTCTCTTGTATTTCTTCTTCTTCACATCGTTTGTCTATTTTAGACGCTGTACAAGTCTTTATTTGATTCGTCATAGTTATTAACACATGGTAGACTACAATCAATGTATTTCATCTACTGTTCCACGAAAAAGAAACATTAATTTTCCATTGCATCTAAAAACCAAGTTTTTTTTCTACTTGTACATCCCAGAGTTCGCAGCTATTTTATATAGTAGGAAGTTCAGAAAGATTTTCAATTGAAAAGAAAATTGTGCTCTACACCACTTAACAGAACTGGAGTTTGTATTTTGGACTTAATTCTTGAGAAAAATCGATCGTTTTCTACAGAACTATCTCTATTTTTTCGAAGAAAATCGATAAAGAAATTCGTTTTGAGAGAGAAGTCTGGAACACATGAAAATCCTACTTTTTAACCCTTAATGTATGAACTTTTCAGCTAGATCAGTTGTTCTAAGATGAAAATAGATTTTTGACAGGGGCGAGGGTGATTAATAAATTATTTCATACATAATATAAGTCGTTTCATTTTAAGAAAATCTTCATAACAATAAAAAAGATGACAATTAGCAATTTCACCATCACGTCCAGCTCGACCTGATTCTTGATAATAACCCTAATATAAAAGGAAAAATATTTCTCTTGTTATTCAAATCAATATATATATATATATATGTATATTCAACCTCAATTGATTGTGGCATAGAAAAATGAATAACAAAACGAACATTATTTTTATCAATACCCATACCAAATGCTACGGTTGCACAAATAACCTTAAATTAAAAAAAAAAAAGAAAAGTTCTTTCAAATCATATACATTTATCAAAATATTTTACTTGACATTCATCATTAATCCA
Source organism: Rotaria sordida (assembly GCA_905250125.1). NCBI lineage: Eukaryota > Metazoa > Rotifera > Eurotatoria > Philodinida > Philodinidae > Rotaria > Rotaria sordida. The sequence goes on from CAJNOL010003426.1 coordinate 1,118, forward strand.
TCTCATATGTATTGTTTGTCGTAATGAATCATTTAAACCAGCATGATAAGAAAGTGCATGAATATTATGAGCTAATAAATATTGAGCTAGAAATAGATATTAATTTATTTTTTGTGAAAGCTTTGTTTTTTTTTGTCTTTTATTACCTGCTCGATCACATTCAGCACGTGAAAAACAATAAATAATACCACATTGATTTTGATAATTTATTTTAATTAAATTTGCTATTTGACTAAGTGCTAGATCATTATTTTCTTTTGATATACATTCATATATAAGATTTGATCGATTAAATGATTGAGTAAATAATTTGTAATTTTCAGTTATATTAAGTTGTTGAAGAATATCTTGTTGTACACGTAATGTTGCTGTTGCTGTTAATAATGTTATATTTATTTTTGGATAATTAAGTCGTAATTGACCTTAAAAATTAATAATTAAGATGATTATAATATTAGAAAATAAAATACCAAGTTGTGAATAATCACGACGAAAATCATGACCTAAAAGTAAAAAAAAAAACAAGTGAGATTTTATTTTCGTTTAAATCTATTAATCTGCAGGAACACATGTGTGTCACAACGTAGTCAACATGCTATAGGATAGATGATCCGAGACAAACAGTCGTTATTGACTTGTTTAGAGTCATTCCATGGTGTATTTGCAAGAAGGTATCGGAAATTTATCTTTTTTAGTGATATTAGATTTATCGATTTATAGGATGTAACATATTGTAGGTATATAGCAGAAGAGAATTATAGTTCGAAAGAAATTTTCTTCATTCTCAGTTGACTTTTGGCTTGTTCCGTAATTTCTTCCGTTCAGTGATAAAATGAATATCGAGATTTATAGAAAAATTTCAGAAACTACTCTATATATAAATCAAGATAATGTTCGAAAAGTATTTATGTAACTAATTGAATACTGATAAATATTCTAAAATCTGAAATTAAAGACTTCTTTCTTCTCTCAAAATCAACTTCGAACCAGAAATATTCAAATCAATACCATGATATTTTCGTGATATATTATCATCAAACAAGATAGAAAAAAAACCAAGTTCTGAAGATACTTCGTTGTTTTAGTTTCATTTCACTCGTCAAGTAAAGAACTTTAATGGCTTCAGTCGGTATACTTTTGCATACAATCAGTATGAGTAATCGCTTTGTAACAGATCATACAAATACAATTCATAATATTTTCGTGACTGTGATCAAAAAACAATACTCATGCTGATCTCTAGATCTTACAGGGCTCTTTTTAAAAACTCTTAGCTTTTTTTTTGTTCGGGACTAAGAGTTAAAAATCTAAAAAAGTATTTTTTTCCGAAAGAACTCTCTGTATGAACAGATCCAAATAATGTTTACTCCTATGCTTCAACACTTCTTCTAGATGATGTTTCACAAAAGTAATTATTTATAGATATAAATACTTTTGTATATGAATTATTTTTAGTCTACTAAAAATATACATTACTTATCCAAATAACATACCCCATTCTGAAACACAATGACATTCATCAATAACAAATCGTGCTAAAAGTTGACGATTATATAAATCTCGAAGAACAGTATTCAATTGATCCTATTAATAGGACACAAAAGAAAAACAAATTATTTATATTTATCTATATAGAAAATTATTTTACACTCATAGAAATTTTTTCCGGTGTAATAAAAACAATTTTATATACAGGTAAATCTTTATATAATTCACGATAGATTTCATCAGTTTCTTCTTGTGATATATTTCCTGTTAAAGCTGTACATGATATATTTAATGAAGTTAATCGTTGTTTTTGGTCAAATATAAGTGAACGTAATGGTGCAATAACAAATGTAACACCAGTATCAATAACAGCTGGTAATTGATAACATAAAGATTTACCACCACCTTCAAAAAACATTGTTTTTTTGTAAAATGTTTGACTCAACTAAAATCATATTTACCTGTTGGCATAAGTATAAAACAATCATGATGTTGAAGAGCAGCATTAATTGCTTCCCATTGATTATGTCGAAACTAGAATTTAAATAATTTTCGATAATACAGAATGTTCGAAAAGTTCTTTGAAATAAAATATGTGAATAGTTCTTGAACAATTCAAACAATTTGCATGTTATATGATGATACATGTAAGACAATGTCTGCAAGAATCTTATTGCTGAAAAATCCAACGGTTTCCATGGAGATTCTTTCATTGAATTGTGAATATTTTGAATAGCAAACGTAAAATAAAATCATATGAAACAAAACTGTAAAGAAAGTTGAGATGTATAGCTTGAATTAATTGTTCAAGAATTATTCATGATGAACTTTTGAAAACACTCTGTATAAATATACAAACTTCTGATAGTCCAAAAACTTCATGAAAAATATTGAGAATTTGATGTTCATAATTCGATGAATGATTTTCAAATTTTTCATTAACTACTTGCTGAAATGTATTCTTATTATCCGATGGCACAGTTGTAACAGATGATAATTTAATGTTAGCATTATTTTTCTAAATGGAATTCTCATGTAGAGGAGAAATATATTTTTTTTGTCAAATTACTTCTGAAGATTTTTTACATTGTACACAACCGAATTGATTTGTATTAAGAACAAAACATTGATAACAAATAATATGACCACATGACATTTCACTAATTGGTCGATGGCAAGTCATTTGATAGATTTCATTGCAAAATGGACACATACATCCAACTAAAAATAGTTTAATTAATATAGAAATATTATTTTTATTTAAACAAAAAAAAAAAGAACTATATACCTAAATTATGACTATCAGTCGGATTAATGGTCTTTGTTGTAGTAGTAGTTGTTGTTGTTGTTGTTGTTGTAACTGTTGAATGAGATGTATCATTAGTTGTTGTTGATATTTTTTGAGGAAGAGATTTATGATCTTCGGATCTAAACATAAAAATTTTAAAATGATCAGATGAATGATTTTATCTTTTTACGTTGACAATATATTCGGTTTATTCATATTTGTTTGATTGGTTTTTATAGAATCTTGAAAAATTTTTATTTGTTCTGATAAATTATTTTTAATCGGTGGAATATGATTACGTTTAATAGTTTTATCGATCGAATTTGGCATCTGTAATGAAGAAAATGATAGAAATGAATATGTGAGAGGAAAAGAAAAAAAAACGAATGAACATGAACGACAATAGACGGATAAATACAGACGTGTTAAATCGAGGGATCATCGAGGTATAGATATTCGTGCATTAAAATCTTGACTTTTCATTGGTGTTGTAATAGTTATTTTGATATTGAACAAATTTGATCTTTGAATAAAATATGTGCATATGTGTGATGGAAAGTTGACATTCAAACAAAATTTAATAGAGTTTTTAAAAGATTCAAAAATAGAAGATCGAAAAAAAGATGAAAACAAGGAACTGATTTTATATATTTATATTAAGATATGTTTAACTTTATTTGAAATCTAGTTTGTCTTAACAAACTTCGAGAACAGATAGAAAGCATCTTTAACGTGTGTGTTTATTTGAATAATATTTTTTATCGCTGTTTCGTTGCCTTCAAATTTAACTTGGTTCGACAATTACTATATGTAAAGTGTAGATATAATATACTGAAAAAGACTTAAAATATTGATTTACTTGTTCATAAAAATACTTTCAAAAATCATTTGTGCAGACATTAGAATATGAATAAATGTAAATGAATACTCTGTCTAGTCCTGTACATGGCTGTAAACCAACTCGACTCATTGCTAGACATTTTCCTTCTCTTGTACCTCAAACAACGGAAAGAAAAACTCCTCAGAGAAAAACGTGTTTTATGTGTACATACTAATAGAGGACCTAAAAAGAGGATAGATTCACGTTATATATGTGTAAAGATTGTGATATGGGTCTTTGCGTAGTTGATTGCTTCGAGGAATTCCATACCTTGGTAAACTTTTAGTTTTTTTTCTTCCCACGTATTTCTTTCATTTCAAAATAAACCAGCTGCACCGTTTAAATGAGATCTAAGGGCAATAATTATGACCATTAATAATTTTCAAAATATAATTAATTTTAGCAACACAATTTCATTTTTTATGTAAAAAATAAGCCCGCCTTCAAAGGATTAAGAACGACTATAGAGGGTGACGAAAAAGTCACTTTATCGAAAACAAAAATTGAATATCTTCATTACAACTCGAGCAAACGAACTGATTTTTGTACCAATGATAGAAACATGTTCAAGCTTTATATTCATAAAGACATGCCAAGAGAGACTCTTTGTTTAAATATGGTGTTTTCTTTCCATCTGTAGAAAAGTTATGGAGTGTGAACATGCCTTTACTAGTGGTAAAAAAATCAGCTCATTTGCCCTTGCCATATTAGAGATAGTCGATTGTTTCTCGATATCATGACTTTTGGGCTATCCTGTATTTTCCACTATCGTTGTAGTTGATTAGAAACTCTTAGAGCAAATGTTGTATTTTCTATACTATTTTAAACACAATTTAAATGTACAATTGAATAAAGCATTTTACATTCAAACCACTACTGAACTTTGAACAATTACACTCACTGTTTTAACATGTTTTTGCAAGTACATTTGTGATATAACTCGAAGTCTAATGTTTATTATATGATAGAAAAGAACAATACACGACATCGTCAATACTCTTATACTATCGATCTAGTTTCTCTTGTTGAACTTTGTGTTATTTCAACATTGGTGGTATATCATCAATGTTATTCTACTGATTCTTCTTCAGTTTTCAGCAATAATGTTCTCCACACGAGCAATACCGACTATAAATGTGATAACGAAGATGTAAGTGCGAATGTGGATACGGATTTAGACAAGATGCACACCTACACCTAGAGGCACACGTGCATTGGAAAGGAGTAAGATCAATTTTTTGTCGCACAAGAATATTCCATATAAATGTTGAATACAATCTGATGCAAGAGTTTTATAAAAATTTCGATGGAGTTTCTGTTCTAGTTCAATGCAGACGAGATTTATGCCTATTCCAATCCATTTAAGAATAAGCATGCTGTATTGACTACTGCAATTTCCTCTTTGCTATAGTGCTGATTTCACGAATACATTGGATTTTGAAAAATATCATGTGGACTTTTAGAGTATAATTTTTTTTTTTGTTAATGCAGATTTGTAAGTTCTGATCACATGATATAATACGATACTCTTGCCTGAAGTTCACAACCATTGATTAATTTTCTCTCCCTCTGTTTTTATTAATATAGGATGATGAAGACTTCTGATACAAGACATATATAAATAAATTCCTCTTTTGCAACTGATAGAATTTGACATCAAGAAAACACGGTTCCTCCATCAACGATAATACTCTGTCCAGTCATATAATCAGAGTCTTGGCTAGCCAAGTACGACACTAAGTTTGCAATATCTTCTGGCTTGCCTAGTCGGCCAAGAGCTATGACGTCGTTTTCGTAATATTTGATGATGTCTCCCTTTTGCTTTCCTTGAAGTTTTGCTAGTTCTTCATCAACTATATCTCCCATCGCAGTTTTGGTAAGTCCTATTATGATCATTAGATTTGTATTTCAAAACAAACCCGATATAAAACATACCTGGACAGTAAGCATTGACTGTAATCTTATGTTTTGCCCATTCCATAGCGGCGGCCTGCGTAAGACCACGCACACCCCATTTACTGGCAGAATAATGGCTCGCCATTGGAACTGATTTGTATCCGAGTATACTGCAGGCACCAATGATTTTTCCTCCTGTACCTTGCGCAATCATGACCTTAGCAGCCTCTTTGTAGCAAAGAAACACACCCCGCGTGTTGACTGCAAACATCTTATCCCAATCTTCCGTAGTAATATCAATGATCGGTTTCATTTGGATAATTCCTGCATTAGCGACTACGACCTGTATTATTAGCTAGAAAAAAGATGAAAGAATCGAGAAAAAAAAGTGCCTACGTCCAAACTCCCCAGTTCTTTTGCAGCATTCTGCATCATTGTTTCGACCTCTTTATCAACAGAAACATCAGCAGTTATAGCGATAGATTTTCGACCCATTTTTTCGATTTCTTGTTGAACCTTGTTGAGACCTGAAGAACTTGCTTTGATATCATTCACAGCAACATTGAGACCATCTCTAGCAAGACGGAGGGCAATCGCACGTCCCATACCTCGAGCAGCACCAGTGATAAGAGCATTACGAGACATGGTAAACTGTAAAAACTGGAAAAGAGAGAAACTTGAAAGCGAGTTTGTTTCAGTTGCATGGGAATGTCAACCTGAGAAGTAGGTTTTTAAACTCTCTGCTCTATGTGGATTATGTTCTCTGATATGGATTCCAGAAAGAGAGAAGCGAAACAGTTAGGAGGAACCAAAATCTGTTTGGATGTGCAGTTCAACTAATATATATCATTCGATAGAGAAAACAAAACTGAATAAAATCATGTCTTTGATCCCTAAAAATCATTAAATAAACGACATATTAATTGTTAATTAAAATTAGTATTTTATATAGCTCTTCCGATAATCTTGGTTTTTAGATAGCAAAATCAAGCTGAAAATTCTTTTTGAACGAGATATAGGTTTGTAGAGAATTAAATTTTCTACAAAATGATGTGCTTAGTTACACAATAACTATTTTTCGTGAATATGATAAGATCCTATCTTTTCAAGTACAATTTACAGTGGAGAAAAAAGCAAATAAACATTTTTTTTTCGTTTTGTCACTTGACATACGCTGATCCAGTGAATGAAGAAAAGAAAGATATCGATATATATATATCCATACGCCATGCATATAAAGTGACAAAACAAAAAAAAATAATATTTTTTCGCTTTTTTCTCCACTGTAAATTGTGCTTGAAAAGATAAGATTTTACCATATTCACGAAGAATAGTTATTGTGCAACTAAGCGCAACATTTTGTAGAAAATTTAATTCTCTACAAGCCTATATCTCGTTCAAAAAGAATTTTCAGTTGGATTTTGCTATCTAAAAACCAAGATTATTGGAAGATCTATATAAAATACTAATTTTAATTAACAATTAATATGTCCTTTATTTAATGATTTTTAGAAGTTAAAGACATAATTTTATTCAGTTTTGTTTTCTCTATCAAATGATATACAACTGAAAATATTTTGATGGAGAATAAAGGTGGCATAAAAAGAATATTAGAGGTATCCAAATAAATTTGTTTGTATAAGAAATCAAGGAATCTATATAGAAAATCTTTCAAAATTTTATGAAAACCTTTTTGAGAGATAATCTTTTTTTTTCGTAGAATAAAGTAGAGACATTGATCTATCGAATGGTATAATGATAGTCGAGAAAATATTTTTCATCTTTGTGAAATCTGCTTTATAAGATAGGTATTACAGGGTGTCCGAATAATTATTTTACATACTGTACATATACATACTTTATCAATACGTATGCAGTGGCTTCTATAGAATGAAGAAATGAAAGAGAAGCAAACGTGGTTGTGACGATTTCTGATGGAAGAAGTGTTAGCACTAGTGGAATTACGCTTTATTGTATTCTTCTTCTCAAGAATCGCCTCGTTTCCATACAAAGTATACACTTATATACTCCCCCATGAAAGAAAAGAATGATAAGGATAGAAAATAACGTAAGACCATATATGGGAAGAAAGAGGTGTAAGGACAAAGTATACGGGCGAAAATAACAATACGGTCATTATACCATACAGTGTACTCAAGCGGGAGCGTTACAGTGGTATACTCTTTTTAATATCAAACATTTGGGATAAATACGGATGAATCACGTTCGCACACCTTCTAGGTTATTCTATATAAGATATTGGGTATGAATTAAAAATATAAATAACTCGACCGTATAAATGTAAAGCCCATTGTTTATGACACGATGATTTTGAGAACAGAACATCATTCGATGATCATTGCAACTTATTTAAGAAAGGAGATTTTCCAAAAATAACATATTTCCTTTGCCCAAAGTGAAATCCAGATTATGAGAATAATTTGTATATTTTCTTGATTGTGTCCGAGATAATGGAAACGAAACTAGGCTTCGGCCTCAGGAGCTAAAATTAGCAATGAGTTTTTGTTAATTTGATAGCTCTTAGCTTGTTTTGCCATTTCCGTGATAATTGAAATGTCATGAATGAACAAAGGTATTACTTTTAGCAACAAAACAACATGCTTTTCAATCCGATCCTGGCAATAAAATTCGCTAAATGATTTGCATATGTTGCTTGATTTTGCTAGATACTTTCTCGTGTTCTGCTTATTAAGGAGTTCGAGCTTTCTTATTTTAAATAATGATAATGAAGCCTTTGCACTATTCACTCAACAAGTCAAATAAAGATTAGCAATAGTTCTTATGATCGAGTCTATGGTGACGTCTCAACCATCTATTTCTATTTCAACAATCTATAATCCAAATATAAAGATGTTTTGCATTGTTCTCGCACTTTAAATGTAGCTCAAGTACCATCTAGTTTGATTGTCAGCTTGTTCAAGATAGTCGAATAAATAAGCCAAATTGCAAATAGAAAAGTTTAAATCAAGTGCATTACTTCATGTATTCCTTGTCAAGACTTAATTTATAATAGTATTTCGTGCTGATTTAGACATCAGGCAGTAGTATGGGCGTTTCTCACTTAGCATACGTACAGAAGTGTTAAGAAACTTCGTCACAAAGGAGAATATACATATCAATTATCCTCAACAAAAGCTTATAGAAATAGTCTGCGTCAGTTCTTACAAGAATATACTGGCTTGAACTACAAAAATCTATATATGATGAGCAATTAGTTTCGCAATAGCCACAATTTGCTAAGACGCTCGGTATTGGAAATCATTTTCTTCATCGAATTTTGAACGTGATCGAAAAAAGAACTATAATCTTTCTACTCTTGATTGTATACCAACACTCACGGATAGCAAGTATCATTTTCATTCGTCCCATTGTGCTAATCCGAAAATGAAAATAAGTCAAACATTCAACAGGAAAGAAGAATTTTTTTCTTCATTTTCTTCATAAGATGACATAAAAAACCAATGTCAGGAATCCGAATAATATAGATCCTGACACTTCTATAGGAAAAAAAACCATATAAATACGCATCGATGATAATATATTGGTATTTTTTCATGAGAAGCCATGAAAATCAAAGACATATTCAATTATACTTCAATGCTGTTGTGAAAACACTGCCAACCTTTTTTTTTCAATATTGCATATCTTCATACTACTGTCATGAAAACTGTATTTTTGTAATTGTCTATGAATAGTCCCACTTGCACCCCAAGACACCAATGATATTCAAAACTAAGGATAATAATGAAGAGCTAATGGACATCTTGTATTTATAATTATTTTTTTTTAATCTCTATATTGATATAAAATAGGTTGTATCATTCTCATGAAAATACTTGAAGAATGAAAATAATTTGATATGATCTGGATTATTAAACTTCGAATATTATTTTAATATTTATTCAATTGATAGTAATTTTTCTTTTTTCATTTGTGTATAATTGCTCTAATTTTTATAGATATCATCATACGTAGTAAAAAACAAATAAAGTGAGAAATATCTAGCAGATTAGAGTTATGCGCTTAGGATAATCGATCATCAAGGAAACGATTGGTCTTACTTATTTCTGCATTTCGAACAAAAGTTTTTTCTTTTTTTTACAAGTGTTCTATTTTTGTTTGCCTTAGCGTTATTCATTAGTCGTTATTTTTCTTCTTTTATATTCCGTTTTGTTTCTGAATCTAACTAAATGATTATTATTTTAATTATTGATTTAACTGGCAAATAAGCCTATTGTACATATTCAACAATGTATTCTAGTCATTCAAATTTCGAGGAAGGCTTTGGAATGTTCTAGAACAGTCTTAGTGTTATCGTTACTATAATAAATGAAAGTTAATAAAAAGGTGTTTTGATAAGATACCTAATTTTTCTTCTAGTTTTTCGTAACGCATCATGTATAATAATTTAATAAATTGTGATTTAAAGAATTTTTATTTTCTAAAGACGGATAATAACTTGTGTTATACGAATTGATGACAATTTTATATTATGAAGATTCATGTATCATACCCAATTAAAAAAAGAAGAAAAGGCTAAAAATCTGATTAAAACCGATTTTTTTGGAAAATAATCGTAAAAAATCGATTAAAAGTACCAGATTTCGATTAAATTCGATGTAAGATTTCATTTTACTCAGTTAAAATCGATTAAAATTGACTTTTTTTTAAAAAAGAAATCCAAATAATCGATTTTAGGAATCACCAATTTCAATTAATTAGATTTTTAATTGATAATTTCTATTCCTTCAACAGAATCGGTTATTATAGATTTTTACTTTTTTTGTCAAAAATCGAGTTCAACCAGACTTTTGCTATATTTTTCTAGATTAATCGATTTTAATCGATTAAAGAAGTAATTGCACCATCTCAGTTGAAACAATTTAAATACCAGTTCCAACTTTATTTTATTTGTCGGACTTTAGATTAGTGGCAACTTTCATGGTTAACAAACACGAAACAATTTTTAGGAAGAGACTTTTCGAATATCCTGTACAGGGTTGGAAATAATATTTTGATGGGGGGTATCGCTATAATTTCAAATAGAAGATATAATGAATTTTATATCAAATGAAAGCTCATCAAAAACGGGGTTTATTGATACTAAATAGTAAGGATTATGAAAACTTTTTAATATCGAACTTAAGAAACTTTCAGAAATTTTATACTTTTTTTGCGGTGGGAAAGTAAAGTGCCAGTAATTGAAAAATGGATTCAAATGTTTTTCTTGGATATTTTTACATGGTTCGATAGAGCTCATCGAGCTCTACAAAACTGCATATATTAAAAATTTTTTGAGTCTTTTTTTGTGATGAAAATTTCAGAAAACTATTTGGAAAATCTTAAAAAATGTTTAAAAAAAGTCATATTTTTGATATGGAAGAAAAACATTCGAATTTTCAATAAAACATCCTTTTTCTGATTATTTTTATTTCCTCAGATGTTTCGAAATATATTCATTCGATGCAGTTTTTCACGCTGCATCGAATGAGTATATTTTCAAACAATTTACATAAAGATACTAATGGAAAACAGCTGAATTTAGTGTAAAAAAGACCACTTTTTTTCTCTATAAAAAGTGTAAAAAATGAGAGTTTTTCGGTACATTCTTTAGACAGTTTTCAGTGACTTTTAATCCAACAACTCCGTTTGAAAATATTTTAGTACATACAGTTTTGTAGAGCTCGATGAGGTCTATCGAACCATGTAAAAATATTCAAGAAAAACATTTGAATCCATTTTTCAATTACTGGCACTTTACTTTTCCACCGCAAAAAAAGTATAAAATTTCTGAAAGTTTCTTAAGTTCGATATTAAAAAGTTTTCATAATCCTTACAATTTAGTATCAATAAACCCCACTTTTGATGAGCTTTCATTTGATATAAAATTCATTATGTCTTCTATTTGAAATTATAGCGGTACCCCCTATCAAAATATTATTTCCAACCCTGTAGATTCTATTGATCCTTTGACAATTTATTAACTTTGGATTACATTAATACATCGGATAGCGCCTATTTCACCTTGTCCTTGTGGTTAATTGTAAGTGAAAAATATATATTGTCATGTTTTATAAAGAATTAATCCTATCAAAAAGAAGATTTTTCCTGAACAATACCTATTGTTTTTTAATTCGCCATTGATTTGAAATGAAATTTTGTGCTAAGTGATATAATCTTTTGAATTGCCTACTTTTGTTTTAGTTGGAATTGAACATCAATTAAAGTTCATCCGGAACTCTTATTACATAAATCCGTCTTATAGCAGTAACGGTAGTAGTTTGGTATCTCATCTGTAACAAATGTTTCATTACAACTGGTCAAAGGAATATTTGGGAAAACGTTCAATGACATTGGTGTTGCTAGAACACACTTTTCTCTATGAAGAAAACAAGTCGAAATCTTTCAAAAATATCAACAAAAATACCTAGTATACAATAAGAAGCGCTAACATTGCCTGTTTGTGGAACTCCACTACTAGCCTTATGGAATGATGGACCACATCCATCTGTGCCCATATCATAATAATAGCAATTGATAGCATTGATTCTTTGCAGGGTTGGAACCGATAAGAAAAAGATAAAACGGTCCGGTCCGGCCGGTTGTTAATCACTTCTGAATCGGTGAAATTCCCAGCAACGGACAGATTTCCAAAAAAGGAAATTTCTCTGCTAAATATTCATATTTCTGAAACTGCAACCATACAAAATGCAAATTTCAGAAAATATGAGAAACAACCGTAACTACTCCCATCCTATTCAAAAACAAATATAAACACAAATAAAGAAATTACCTTCAAAACAGAAAACAAATTTTCCGGAAACTTCGGTAACTACTCATACCAGAGAAGCAAATTAGCAGATAATTTTCGTAAATGGCACATCCACAAAAGGACATTTATCAGTAATTACGAAAAATACCGGCACATGCGGACGAAATTACCAAGAAATTTCTATAATTCCCAAATTATGTCTATACTATATAATAAGATAGATGTAGATTTAAGGAGCACTATGCCCAAAAAAAAGAAGAATTTTTGGTAATTTCGGTAATTACCTGGAAATTCTAGTAATTATGAAAATTTCTATGATTTCTTTTTTTTTATCATACAGTTATCATGAGATAGATATAGATTTAAAGACCTTTACTGCAAAAATTCGAAGAAATTATAGAAATTTCTGTAATTACTAAAATTTCCACGTAATTACCAAAATTACCAAAAATTCTTCTATTTTTTAGGGATAAGACTCGTTAAATCTATATGTATGTTACTATATCTATCTGATATATGTAAAGAAATTATAGAAATTTCCGTAATTACTAAAAATTCCTAGTAATTACGGAAATTACCAAAAATTCTACAACTTTTTGGCGTAAGGCTTCTTAAATCTATATGTATCTCATGCCTATATGATATAAATAAAGAAATTATAGAAATTTCCGTAATTACTAAAAATTCCTAGTAATTACGGAAATTACCAAAAATTCTTCAACTTTTTGATAGGGCTTCTTAAATCTATATATATCTCATCATATCTATATGATATAAATAAAAAAATTATAGAAGTTTCCGTAATTACGGATAAATATCCTTTTGCGTATTTGGAATTTACGGAAATTATTTGGTAATTTCGTGCTACAGTGTGAGTAATTATCGAAGTTTTCGAAGAAATTTTCTGTTGTAGTAGTAATTTCCGAAATTTCCAAGAAATTTCGTTGGCTTGTGTCTGAAACTTCGAAAACTTCGCGGAAATTTCTTTCTTATGGAATGGTAATTACAGAAGTTTTACAGAAATTTCTCGTGATGCGTATTAGTGTCTGAAGATGGTATCAGATATGTTTTAGTATTTTCGAAAAGTTCCTTTTTCGGAAATCTGAACATACCTCTATCAGAAAAATTATTTTAGCTACTAAAAAATTTGAATTTACCAAGGAAAATCAAGCAATAAAATGTAATACCAACTGAATCGGCAAATATTACTCAGCGAAATTTGATATCAAATATCTTTAACGAAAAAAATACTGGCAAAAGCTACTTCTATTCATTTGGAATGTGCTTTTTTTTCATATAATTAAGTGTTACAATATTTACATCCTATCGGTAAAGTAACCTTTAGAATTCTAATGATATGTTTTCGTTTTTTTTATGCAACAAAAAAGAAATACATTTTTCAGCATTAGTAACTTTTCAGAGCTCTACTATAAACTATCTGTAGTACTGATTTATCCTTTTTCCCTCTTATAATTTCAGCCTCAAAATTAGAAATGTAAGTGAATGCAATTTTTGTTGCTGTACAACAATAAATATCGATCATATACCCTCCAAAGACTTACAGGATTGTGGGGGTGTGGGTGTGGGTGTGGATGTTGGTGTTGTGTTCGTCTTATTCCTACCCACACTCACACCCACACCCCACACGCACACCCTCACCCACAGCCACAGCCACATCCTCTTTTTAAGTATATATGCAGAATTTTTTTCTGCCTTGAAGTTGATTCATTAAAAGCGAACTTTTTATGTGAATCAAACAATCCGTTTGTACAAAATTTTTTATTTGCTTCATTTTTGTATTTGAATTAAAGCTTCCTCAATTCAAATATAAGAAATACTTTTTATATGTCAGCTCGTAGGCCGAGGGTGTGGGTGTGGGGTGTGGGTGTGGGTGTGGGGTGTGGGTGTGGGGTGGGGTGGGTGGGTGTGGGTGTGGGTGTGGGGGTGTGGGTGTGGGTGTGGGTGTGGGTGTGGGGTGTGGGTGTGGGTGTGGGTGTGGGTGTGGGTGTGGGTGTGAGTGTGTTTGTGTGGATGTGGGGTGCACGTGGAGATACAAAGAAACAAGCACCCACCCCCGCCCCACGCACCCACCCTCACGCCCATACCCCACACCCCACACCCGCCCCATACACCCACATCCGCCCCACACACCCACACCCATCCTCACACCCACACCCGCCCTACACACCCACACCTCACACCCACACCCACACTCACCCTCACAGCCACACCCGCCCCACACACCCACACCCCCAACCACACCCACACCCGCACCCCACCCTTAGCCACAGTCACAGCTTACACCCACACGCGTCCACACTCACATCCACACCCGCAGTCATCTGTAAATTCCTATGGCTGAGATATAATGTCGACATCATGGTAGTTTTATACACGCACACACCTTACACCATATACTCTAGAGTCTAGGGAATATCAACTACTCATTAAGTTCCAACATGCATCGTGCGCAATCATTCCGAGTGAAACTTGGCTTATTGTGTGCATTATTTCATGCTATTCGTTATTAAGTTTGTGGCTATAAACCCATCACTATGATGAGAAAAAGTAATTTTTTCTTTTTCATGGATATTTTTTCTTCGATAAACATTCACAATGAAAATAAAACGGTGGAATGAGTCAATTTTTGTTTTGCACAGCACACTGCTGGCCTTAAAGGTTTGTTTACATTCACTATTGGAAGTAGTGAATTGCGCATGTCGTTCGTCTGCGTTTCTCTTTTACAAACAGAAAAAACTTGTGTAGGATGAAATAAATACCATTAGCAGAGAGCAATATTGTATAAAAGGCGCAAAATGCAGCATCAATTTGTCACATTTTCTCTGTTCCATTCTTGTAGCAGTCAACTGAGCTGAGCAAAGTAAGACTTCCATTGTATGAATCTTATGCTTTCTTCGATCGCATTTGGTTTTTGGGGTACAGCTTGTATTTCTCTTTGTTTCATTTGGAATTCTATCCAAGTTGTTGCAGGACGGACTATACGACGACCCGAGACAGTCGTAAACTGCTGTATACGACACGCTATACTACCTTTCACGCCGCTTACGGCCGTAAATTGTCGAAAGTTGACATTTTACCATGCATCGTATTATGACCGTAAATCGACGCGCCGTAAACGTCTAATCACGGTCGAAAAATTCAGTATCCGACCGTTTCTCAATGTGTCATAATACGGTGCATGGTAAACGGCGAAAAAATCAACCGAAACGATCGTTTTACGACCCGACTTATTTCACCTGAGTCGCTTGATTGATTTTAACACTAGCATGAAGGAAAAGTTGCCTAGCATTTATCCATTTCTAGGGGTATCTCTGAGTACATGCATACGGTTAGAAGATAACAAATGCATACGATGAGCTAGACCGATTATCTTTCGGCTGTGGGTGTGGTGTGGGTGGATGTGGGTGTGAAGTGTTGGTGTGGCTGACTTGTGGGTGTGGATGTAGATGTAATAATAGATGCATAACACACTACCACACTCCACCAACACCTCACACCCACACCCACACTCGCCACCCACACCCTAAATGTGTTCTTTTCATCGTATAAACAAATCTATAATTTCAAAAATTTATTTTCTTTTTTTATGTTCGACATACTCGCGTATGTAGAACTATTAGAATAAATATGATTCCTTCTGAAGATAATGTAAAAGAAGTTCTCTTTTTCGTATATACCTATATGTACATGTATACTCAAGAGAACAATATAATGGACAATTATATAATTTATTATTAGACGGAATAGCCAAGGTGTCATTGCGAAGATAAAAAAAATAGACGTCTATCATCGCTACGATTTGTACGCATAGGCGGCAGAGCCACGAGGCCTGGGTAGGCTCGAGTTACCCTAAATTAAACATATAAAAAAGCTTGAGTAGGCTCGAATCGTCTTAGATTGAGGAGATAAAAGAGACTTAGATAGGCTCTGTTTAATATTAAAATTCTCTAAAGGGTGGTTCAAAAGTTTCGACCACTCTCTATAAATCGACAGTATCTACAAAAAACTTATATGAAGTTATTGATCAAATTACGTCACCTTTTAGAGAAAGATAAGAGTTATCATGTGAAAAAATATTTGGAAATAGATCTGGCATCTCACCAACACTTTGTAAAAAAAAGAGAAAAAAAGATGCCCAGCATTCTTGAAAAAAAAAGAGACTTTTTAATAAAAAAAGAGGAGAAAAAGGGGCGTACAGTTTCCTTTCGAAGAAAACTAAAACACACCGGCACTATAGTACTATAGAGCCGACAAAACTCGTACGTTATCAGTATAGGTTGAATATGACTTGAAAGAGAAAAACAAAAATGAAACTTCCAAATTGTTCAAAGATTTTGAGAATACATCCCATTCCGCGATGTTGAACATTCCGGAATCAGTTCCCGTCCCGCAATCAATTCCACCGATTCCGGAACTAAATTCAACCAGGCCACAATCCGATTCCGGAATCATTTACAACAGATCCTATCGATTCCGGAATCGCTCAGCATTGGCATCACTCTCATCTCCTGAGGCTTATAACTGCATCTAATTCCGGGTATCGCACGGATCCGGAATCGCAACCATTTCGAAGAAATTCCGCGGAATTCCTAATGATTCCGGAATCGCTCAGCTTTGACATCACAGTCATTGGCTGAGGCTTACAACTGGATGTAATTACGGGACAGAATTCCGGGTATCGTACGGATCCGGAATCGCAACGATTTGGAAGCAATTACGCGGAATTCCTAGTGATTCAGGAATCGCTCAGCTTTGACATCACAGTCATCGGCTGAGGCTTACAACTGGATGTAATTACGGGACAACATTCCGGGTATCGTACGGATCCGGAATCGCAACGACTTGGAAGCAATTACGCGGAATTCCTAGTGATTCCGGAATCGCTCAGGCTTACGACTGGATGTAATTCCGGGTATTGGACGGATCCCGAATTGGAAGAAAATCCGCGGAATTCCTCGTGATTCCGGAACCACTCAGCCTTGGTGTCACACTCATCCGGTGAGCCTTATAACTGGATGCAATTCCGGTACGGAATTCCTAGTGATTCCGGGATCGCTCAGCCTTGGTATCACACTCATCTGCTGACCCTTATAACTGGATGTAATTCCGAGTATTGGACGGATCCGGAATCCCAAGGATTCGCAAGGAATTCCGCGAAATTCTTAGTGATTCCGGAATCGCTCAGCCTTAGTATCACAGTGATCGGCTCAGGCTTACAACTGGATGTAATTCCGGGTATCGTACGGATCCGGAATCGCAACGATTTGGAAGCATTTACGCGGAATTCCTAGTGATTCCGGAACCGCTCAGCCTTGGTATCACACTCATCTGCTAAGCCTTATAACTGGATGTAATTCCGCGACGGAATTCCGGATATCGGACGGATCCGGAATCGCAAAGATTCCGAAGGAATTCCGCGGAATTCCTAGTGATTTCGGAACCGCTCAGCCTTCCTATCACACTCATCTGCTGAGCCTTATAACTAGATGGACTTCCGGCACGGAATTCCGGATATTGGACGGATTCAGAATCGCAAGGATTCCGAAGGAATTCTTCGGAATTCCTAGTGATTCCGGAACCGCTCAGCCTTCGTATCACACTCATCGGCTGAGCGTTATAACTGTAGAGTGTGGCTGTGGTTGCGGGGTGTGGATGAGCGTGTGAGTGTGGGTACGGATATCTTCTCATCACACACACACACATCTACACACCCACACACCCGCACCCCCACCCCCACCCACACCCACACACCACACACACACACACACCCACACCTACACACCCGCACCCCCACCCACACCCACACCCACACACCACACACACACACACACCCACACCAACACACCCACACACCCGCACCCCCACCCACATCCACACACCACACTCACTCCACACCCACACCCATACCTACCCACACCCACACGCACCAACACCCACACCCATCCACACCCACACTCACGCCAACACCCACACCCACACCCTCAATACATCGATAAAGATTGATAGAATAAAAACAGAAGTTGTAATTCCGGAAATGGATGGATTTGGGCGGAATTTCTAGTAATTCCCACCGATTCCGGATCCGCTCAAATCCGGAATTCCTAAGCGGAATCGGATGATCATTACATCGATAAAGATTGATGGAATAAAA
>CAJNOL010003427.1:0-13950 GCA_905250125.1 Rotaria sordida
TGAATTCACAATGTAAAGAATGTCTGTTCCATCATCAAGATGAACATATCGTAAACCTAATAAAGTATAATATCCATTGGAAACCATCCGTCTACAAGCACTGTTATACTGATCGTGTAATTTGTATAAGCTAACCATTTTTTAATTCTATTATAATCATATGCAGCTGTACAAATATTTAAAACTTGATCAATATGTGTACAATAACTTCTGCCTGTTCCGTTGATAATTATTATTCCACGACTTGAATTATTTGTCACAATTGAACACGATAATGAAATTCGTAATGATCCAAAACTATTGTATCGTTCGAACCAAAATCAAGTATATACATACCATCCGTTGAACTATCAATATAAATACTTTGTGGTTGATTTAATCCTTGACTAGTAGCAGTTATAATATCTGATGATGTATATTTTTGAATTCTGTTATTAGTCGTATCGATCACAAAAAGATTATTTTATTTATCAACAAAAACTCTTTTGGATTGCATAGATGTGCAGAATTTAAAGTACAATATTCAGTTGTTTGGTTTTTGAGCAACTATTGTACCATTTGTTTCCCAACTAATATTCATAGGAAGATCACAAGCGTGTATTGATGAATTCATTCTTTTAACTAAAAAGACAGAAAATTTTTCGTTTTTACTATAAATTCATTTACCTTGAATAAGTGAACCATTGATGGACATTTTTAATATTTAGTATAATCCAGAATTTGCTACGTATAAATCACCAGTTTCATCATCAAGATAAAGTTCTCGTGGAGTAATTAAACGATCGGTCGCATTTGTATCTATTTTCATCTGATAACCAGTATATGGTGCACCTACAATAATAAACCCTTCGAAACCGGCATCTTTAATTAATTCGCTAATTAAACGAATAGTATGAGTATCATCATCATTCACACAATAGGGCTTCCATGAACTGATCGAATATTACTCCAATATACGAGGCACTCGATAAAAAGTTTTTTCTCGACTTTTTTGCTCATTCAACACTTCAATGTCTAAAACTACCAATCCGAAAATTGGAGGTTCTAAAACCCTTACTATGAAAAGTTGGCCAAGATCGACTTTTGGCACTATCGCACTTTTTTGGAGAAAATATTTTATAAAAGATATAGTAGCTTGCGTTTCAGCAGATCATTGAAATTTTTTATGGTATACATAGGAAGATAGAGAATTAAAGGGTGTGGGTGTGGGTGTGGGTCTTAATCTTCTCTTCAGCCACACCCACACCCATCCACACCCACACCCTTTTTCGTACAAAAAATTCATTTTGAGAAGAATGCAAAAGATGCTGAAGCTCTTTGGTTTTTTCTGTGTATTTTGTGCTTTTCAAATTTTTTATATATAAAGCGTAGGTTTTCAGTTCTCAAAATGTGCTCATTGGATAGAGAGCATTTATGTCTATATACCAAACATAAAAAAACCAACCAAAAAAGCTTAAAATTTTAGGTCGGGAAGAGTGGTTTTCATAATACAAATAGCTCTTAATATCGAAAACAAATGATTATTGCGAAAGAGACTTTTCTTTTTTCCTCTGATATGGTGGAAGAAAGATTGAAGAAAAGTTAAAAAATTAAAGTATCGTAAAAGACAAAATAAGCTAAATTCACTATTCTCTTTCAAAATGGAATCGACTACCTTGGAACAAGGGTTATTTTATTCAACAAAATGTACTTCGTACACTCTGCTATTTGGACAAAGTGTATAGCAATGTGTATTTTGGGAGTAGCAAATGTTCAGTACATTTTGCTTCCGCTATGTACACTTGCTATTAGAGACGCTGCTAATACGATTTCGTTTTGACAATAAAACTGAATTACTCCAATAATAAAAATCGTCTCTGTATTTCCCATGAAGTAAAAAATGATGAATTTTCATCATAAAAATATCAAACGTAATGTCCCAACATCTACTTCATTAAGATACAAAAAAAAGATAAAATTCCATAATGAATAGTATCTTCAGTTTCTTATCTTATGGAGTTATGTTTATTAAGAAATGATCTCATATTGTGAAAGGTTGTTTAAGACTCAATATCTATTATATAAGGAGTTTTTATTTGTATGCTGCTTTGTTTTATAGTAATATGTTAAACTCTTCTCTCTTCTAAAAGAGTCCATTTTTTGAAATTCGGTAATGTTCGCTATATCTCCAATAATTCAGCTATGACTAAAGAAAAACCAATGAGATTTTTTCTGAAAATAGAATAAAACAATCTCTCTTTATAGTAAAAAATTCTTAGAGTTTGCTTTTATCATTGAGGAGGTATACATGTTACAATAGAAAAGAAATGCAATATCGTAACGCTTGATTACACTAATGTACGAATAAATTACATATATGGAAGATATATACAGTGGACGTCAAAAGTCTCGCACCACTGTTTTGTTTTGGGTCAGATATTAAAATTATCCTATGGAATTTAAATTTCTTTTTTACCATTGGAAAGTACAGATCGAGTACCAACTATATGTACCTGTTTAATACGAAAACTCATTGAATATAAAACATAATAAAAACAAACAAACTTGATTGCTAAGAAAAAAATCACATAAAAAACTACAAAAATATATTGTTGTTATAAGTTTCAGTATTTTTAGTAAAATGTGAGTACGTATACAATTGAGTAAGAGTTTTGCTTTGACATTTTTATATGGTTTGATAGAACTCGTCGAGCTCTACAAAACTGTCTATATGAAAAAAATTTTAAACCCTTTTCATTGCATAAATTTACTAAAAACTTGCATTTTTCATGTTTTCTATATGGAAAATTGCTAAAATCTTTTTTCCATATAAAAATACGAGTTTTTCACATTTTTTACATAATTTGTAGTAAATTTATGCAATGAAAAGGGTTTAAAAATTTTTTCATATAGACAGTTTTGTAGAGCTCGACGAGTTCTATCAAACCATATAAAAATGTCAAAACAAAACTCTTACTCAATTGTATACGTACTCACATTTTACTAAAAATACTGAAACTTATAACAACAATATATTTTTGTAGTTTTTTATGTGATTTTTTTCTTAGCAATCAAGTTTGTTTGTTTTTATTATATTTTATATTCAATGAGTTTTCGTATTAAACAGGTATATATAGATAGTACTCGATCTGTACTTTCCAATGGTAAAAAAGAAATTTAAATTCCATAGGATAATTTTTATATCTGACCCAAAACAAAAAAGTGGTGCGAGACTTTTGACGTCCACTGTAGTATTTATCAATGATTTCATTGGAGGACGCATGGATGTGACCTTTCTTCCAATAAGTTTATCCATTCTATTCTTCATAACATCAACGGTGATCAGCGTCAACAAAGAACCTATATATATATATGTCTATATTGACAAAAAGGTTACAGTCAATATTAAACATGAATCGACCAAATGTTCATCTTCTTGATCTACCAAATGAGATGTTATTTAATATTTTGAAGAAACTTGACAATGTTGATGTTCTTCATTCATTATTTGGTATTAATAACGAACGGCTTGATAGTATATCACGAGAAGAAATTTTTTCTTATACCCTCAATTTTACATCAAGTGTTCATGACACTACAATAATTGATTCAATGCTTGGCCGATTTTGTAATTATATATTACCTCGAATTCATTACAATGTGAAATGCTTGATTGTTGAACCCGCGTCTATGGAACGTATTCTTCTTGCTACTCCCTATCCAAATTTGACAGAATTAAAAATTTTTAATTTTCAACGTGACAGTTCATTACATTATTTCACAGGTAATTAAGTGTTATAGATTATATTTCATCAAATACAAGATTAGTGTGCAACGATATCAAATAGCACAGATTATACAATGTTTTATTATTGTATTTTAATTTAGATGATTCATCTCTTCGGCATATCTTCAAACAACAGATTACAAAACTTGATCTTATCACTAAAGATTGTGAACATGCAGTAGGATCATTGAAAGATTATACGAAAAGAGTGTATGCACATATTTTGACCTATTTGGAAAATCTAGAGTATATGAATGTTGTTGAAACATCAAATCTTGTATATCCATGGTTGTCAATTCGTTATTTACCATCAAATACTTTTTCTTCTTTAACTCTTACATATTTATGTATTAATGTGAACACTTTCAGTGACTGTCTTTGTTTACTTGATGGTCGCCTCAAACAATTGACTACATTTATTGTTAAATTTTCTTATATCGATAGAAATTCATCAACGATTCACAACTTGGTAGGTGTACTTTATCTTGTTAATATTTTTGTACGAACAAAATGTCAGCTGTGAGTTAAAGTACAATTAGGAAATTTGTAAATGATGAAGTTTTATGAGAAAGCACTATAGAGATATGTGCAGAGACTCGTATGTAGTCCAAATATCGGAATGGGATTTGAACGAAACTGTCTTTTGCACGTCTTTAGAAGCAAATCGTATTTACTAATTTTGACAACTACGAAAAGACTTGAAAAAAAGGTACATAAAAATGTTTGCATACTCCTTGAGCTTCTTTAAGAATTAGCTATTATTTACGAGAATTGAAATTGTTAAGTTTTGATTTGTAATGAAATATATAAACAATTGAATCTAACTCTAATAATCCAAATGAATAAAAAATAATGGTCAGATGTAAAAGATACCAAGTTCGAATTGTTACTTTAAATATATATATTTTATGACAAAATCAATTAGATTTCGTTTGAAATCAAATGAATATATACTGAATAGTGAGATAAACACAAGGAAAACAAGATTTCTTTTCTGCATCCATTAATCAATGTAATTGTTCAATTATGATAGTTATCGAATAAAATTAATTGTTTTTCTAGAAAACTAGTCTGTGGTATAAAAGAATTAAGAGCTATTTGGCTTAAATTTTTAAACCATTATTGAAATAGAAAAGGAGAAATTTTTCAATAAAATTTGTTTTACTGATTATAGTTTTATGTCAAAAAAAATTTTTTTAATAAGCATTACTTTTCATTATATAGAATGATCTACCTAATCTGAAGTGTTTTTCATTAATATGTTGTTGTTTAATTAAAGAATATGATAATAAAATTGTATCTCTTCTTCGTCGTATGTTATATCTGGAAAAATTAACTTTATATTTGCGTATCGCTAATCAAGGTATATTTATTGATCCAATTAACCTTATAAATGAATTTTCAATGTGTATCCCACGACTTTATTCATTCAAATTTTATCTTAGTGCTGAGAATAATAGAAATGATTTTGTTCGTTATATGTCCAATAATAATATTAAACAAAATTATGTCAATATAGGATATGAAGAAGTATCGAATATTATTTGTGCTGTTGATCCAACTATATATCATATATTTACATTACCGTTCGAATTTGCCATGCTTTTGTTTATTGGTAATATATTTCCAAATATTGTATTTAATTATGTTATCGAATTACATGTATGTGATTTAGTTCCATTCGAATATGAATTCTTCCTAAGAACAGCTAAAGCTTTTCCATTGCTAAAAACCTTTTATATTACCGATATTACACCAGAGCCACATAATGCGAAGAAATTGTCTGACAATATTCAGTCGTATCAAATCGTTGAATATCTTCATCTCACTTCACTTCACATTGCAAGAACCGATATTACTTGCACCGAACAGTTTCTAAACGAAAACAAAACACATCTACTTTGTCTTACTGAATTAAGTGTTCAATATGAATATTTAAGAATTATCACAGAAGATTTTACAAGAGAAGCAACGCGACGCAATTGTGCCAATGTCAAACGATTGATTACGAGAACACAAATTGTTGGTTCGAAAGACTATTACATTTATTTTCCTTTGCTGTAGATTGATTTTTATTGTATCTTTTTGAATCAGAATCAAAAAATAAAACAATTGTTTCGTCTGCAACAAACAATAAGAATAAAAGAAAATAAGAGAAAAGACAAGTGAAAATTCTTTTCTTTTATCGGACTGTCACATATTTTGAAGGAAACAGTATGTGTAAGTTTGATTCTAGATTTCATGACTCGCCTTCTTTCTATCACCAGAGCTGCATTACAGACCATAGCAACTAAAGTCATTAAGTGGAAAGTTCCTAGAACCCCGAACAAGCACTAGGCACATGGTTTCTTTGCAACCGAAAGTGGGGCCTTAGCGGGATTATAATAAGGCTTACACTGTTTTAGAACGTTCCAGAGGCTTCTTTAAAATTTAATCGGTTCAAATACCTATTTAATGTCCTGAATGGTGTAATTTCTAGTTTTGGTACGAACAAAAGAGTGTATTTATATACGATATATAACAGGTATAATGGACAGTAATGTATTGATTTGCCACAGGACCATATGATTAACAAAAAATATAAAGAAATAGTGTGCTAAGTTTTGTATATAATGAATATTAGTTTTCTACAGTTTATCGAGATAAATAATAGAACTTTGAGATCTGTTGTAAATATTATGGATGTGTACAACAACTTGTTTCATCAGATAAATCAATGTCTAGAAGATTTAAATATATTAAATTAAGAATAATAAAATAAAAAAACAACGAGCGAATAAAGCAAGAACATAAATAAAGAGTAGACTCAGGGATGTGCTCATGGAATATGTAGTACTTCTGAAAATGATAATTTCTGTGCAAGAAAATAAATTTTAAAATTTAGTTAAATAAACACAATAATAATAAATAATTTCGAAGATCAACCATACTTTATAATTGGATGCTTTAGCAACAAATGATACTTGACATCGAATCCAATCATTAAATGAAATGTACGTTACTGAATCAATTATCTCATCTGGACCATCTTTTTCTTCTTTAAATATTGTTATATTTTTTTTCACCAATGTTCGACATGTAATAATAGGAGATAAGACATTGGCGATTTGTTCTATTGATACCATCTGTTGGAGTATTTAATTGATAAAATTCTATAGCAGTATCAAATAATTGTACTGTACCAAATTTACCTATAATAATGAACTACGCATAAAATGAACTTTATTAATTTTTAAATCAACCATCTTGATAACGACTCTTTGAATTAGTTACTGTTAGACAATGATCATCATTACAAAAATACATATTCTAATCATAATCATTTATTCGATAGGGTAATATACATAATTATCCATCTTCTATTGGTTCTACTAAATTAAAATAAACAGATAGTTATCTAACGAGAAATTGCAATATGTTATTTTTTTTTGTAACTTCCAGATTGAGGTTACATCTGATAAAGGTACAGTTGGCACTGAAATACCTGGATTTCCAACGTTTGAAACGACGGAAAAAGGAGACGTAAAACAGTGATGAAGTAATATATCATCCTCAAAGTTACATTCATATAATATTTGTGTATGTACATGTAATACTCCAATAAAAACTAAAAAGAATTTTATCAAATCAAAATGTTTTATTTTATTAATTTATTTAAATCTTACTAAAATAAACAAAACATAGAAAGTTTTGCATATTTATTTTGTTTCTCTTACAAAAATATGAATGTTATTACATCTAGTTCACGTAATTCTTTACTTTATCGTCCAGCTAAAAGTAACTGTCTGTTATCTTTTTGTCATAATAAACAAAACAAAAAAAAAATCTTATTTCTTTGTCATTTCACCTAGTCAAGGTTATTAAACATATTCATCATCTTCGGATTCTTGTCTGTATTGCGTTTTTTTTAAATTAAGACTAGCAACAATGTTCTGTTATTCATCAAAACGTAGAAAATTCTGTATATCAATTAATGAAAAAAAACAGTTATTTATTTGATCGAAGCTCAATGGATGGTATAAAATGAATAACTTGATTTTATAATAAGTATATGCGAAATTTTACGCTTTGGAATCTCTATTCAGTGTTTTGCATATAAAAGACATCTATACAGATTCGAAAGTAGGATAATGTTAAAAGGCATTTTATCCTAGATGTAGAATGAATCGAAATGGACACTTTTACTCGGATTTATTGTCTTAGTAAGAAGAAACGAGTGTTAGAAAATAATTAAAGGTAAAACGGTATTACTGGTAAATATTGTGGTCTATAATTGGTACCTTAACGATAAAAGATATATTGCAGTAAATCCATTCGTTAAACGGATTTTCTTTAAGATAGTCGATGATATAATGTTACCGTACTTGCTAGGAAACAATAGTTTTTATTGCAAAAATATACATTTCAAGAATAGCTGTGTATTCTAATAGACAACTTGCATACTTCTCCACTGTTTGCCGGTCACCCTAAATAAAAATAAATAGATAGTTAGAGTATGGGTGTAGGTGTGGATGTGGCTGCAGATGCATAGATAGACAGAAAAATAACAGCTACAGCCACCCACACCCACACCATTCTAGCCATACATACCAATTAGATCGATGAAGAGGTGTACAACCCATTCCATGTATAATAACAATACAATAACGATTCACTTTATATATCTCTTAAAAAAATGGCTTCTTTTTTATTTTTATCTTCTATCTAAGATCTCATTTTTTTTCTTGTTGAATAAGATTAAGATAACATGAAACTAATTCTTCATCTTTTTTTATTGGTCTTAAAGAAATAAGTATTGTTGATGGCATTCTTTTAATATTATCATCATCATCTATTTCAGCATAACGAATATTAGGTACAAAACGATATAAATCATATTTATAATATATTACATTAGATAATCCATTTTTAGGAAAATGATTTATATAATGACTAAGTGTTAAAGGATTCTTCTGCATATGAATATTATGTGAAAGCCATGTCTTATCATAAATAGGATAATGTGAATGACATGATGAATAAATTGAACGTGATAAACCAGGATCACGCCCATGAATAATTAAATTATCTTTTTGTGCAAGTAAAAATCTATTTCGTATTGATGGTAAAAGAAGTAGATCAATATGACGATGATATATTGTACTAGGATGAATTGTTATTAATTCTCCCAGATTATTTATTTGATCATAATCGAGCAAAGATACCATGAGAATGTGTTTGAGATAAACCTTTATTTAAAGAAAAATTTAATTCTTCTTGAAGAATATTTCGAGATATCTTTATTGTTGTTGGACTATTTAATAAATGTTTAAATAATTTAACAAATTTTTTTATGAAGAATATTTCGATCAATTTAATTTTCTATTGAACGACATAATGATTGAACTTTATCAATTGTCTGAATATCCAAATAAGATGAATGATGACCATATAAATATTTTAACATCTAATAAGATTAATATTTTCTTTGTAAATATTGAAAAACACTTGATTAATTTTTTGAAAATTTTTCAAATATTGTTAATCAATATTTGATTGAAAATCTTTTAACTCTTCAGAGATATTGCTCGTTCACTTTTTGCGAGATACGTATTCATGATGCCAAAAAGACTATATAGCTTTCGTTTGGTTCTGCTCATCGAGAGGAAGAATTTTTTCCATTAATTTTTTTTCCAGTAAAATATATTTTCAACTGGAAGTTTTAAGATTTTCATTTTCAATAAGGACGGACTGATCTATTTTTCTCTGTTGATCCGATTCTGTTTCTCTTAAAATCGAATCATTTTCTCCAAACTATTGAGTAGATTGTACTTCTTGAAACGAAAACAGCTAATTCTCTTTGTAATATTGAGAAAAAGCTTTTGTTTAAGAGAAAATAGCTGATTCGTTTTTCTTGCATAGTTCGTTCGGCTCATCAAAAGATTGAGAACCAATAACTGTTCGTAACAGAAAATTTCTAGGAAAAGGCGGAATGCAAGGAAAAAATTTAGTTCGAGCAAATATTGCAACCTCTCCTCTCCAATCTTATGCTCTGAAGAATTAAATTGTCAGTATTTCCAATCTTTCTTGTTCTCTTCAGTATACCATATTTTTTAGTAAAAATTGAATTCAGTTTAGTCTTAAAAAAAGAAGGCATGTTAAAAATGTTGATAACGTAATTCTTTTTTTGCGTCGTTGGTTACAAACAAATAATGTTTGGGGCAAAAGTTCTGCATTAATTTTGTTTCTGATATAGGATTGTAATGGAATATCCTATAGACCTCATGTTTTTTGTTTTGTTACGAACAGCAAAGTATCTAATACAAAAATCAACATTTTTATAATATATTCTAATATCATCGATTTTTCGTCACAGTCGAAAAAATTTATTGTACTCCGATATAGAAGAAACTAGAAATTATATATTTTATATGAAACAAAAATCTTAATGAGTCTTCGTTCAAACGATATTATTTAGAATAGGACATAACTTTTCGATGAAATATTCAAACAAAAGTTTCTTTTTGTGTTATAACTACTAAATTGATCTTATTAAATCTTTTTATCAAACAGTCTACTGTTTCAGTATCTTTATCCTATATTATTGTCGACGCCAAAATGTAATTTATCTCATCGTTTTTGAAATATCTTGAAAATGAAAGCATCTGTAAACCTACGATTTTCATCATTCAAAAGAGAAATGTGAGGGAAATAACATTCCATCGAATCGTCTTGATTATGTATTAGACAAGTTGATCAGCTTTTGCTGTAAATTTCAGTCAAGACCTTTCGAAAAAGTTCTCTCAACTAACTATAATTTGTAATTTATTCAATCGATAGCAAAGACATTTCTCTGTCTAACTACACAAGGTCGATTTTTCTAACTTATTTCATCCAAGAATTGTAAGCGTTTTACTGAAAGTCTGGAAATCGGTCAACTGACCACTACTCACTCTAGATAGTTTCACAACAAAAAATAAACATCACTATTCGACTTAGCTTAGTTGACTACGCCATACTCAATACTATTTTGAATGAATAATGATCAATTGATTGATTTCAAGGCTTTAGAATAAGTTAGAGAAGTTCATTTTGCATAGCTCAACAGAGAAATGTCTTTGCCGAAATCTACAGCAAAAACTGACCAATTTAACAAATACAAGTCAAGATAATTCTCTGATGTTTTATTTTCTCACATTTCTCTTTTGAATGTTGAAAATAGTAGGTTTCCAGCTGCTGTCATTCGCGAGATTTTCTAAAAATAGTGAGATACATTATATTTTGATGTTAACAGTAATTATTTTAATATCACATTAAAGCGTGTGTTCTAATGAAGAGTTACGTATACATGGTACTTCAAAAGATTCAAAATGGATAACGAAAACGCTCAAACAAATATGTTTCAATAATAAATTGTGGCCGTAATTGCAGAGGAGTTTTACGATGATTTTTGTGATATTCAAGAAACATTTCCAATCAAATTCTTTTAGACATCTTGCTCATTCTAATGAAAAAAATTAAGTATAAACGACATTCTATTACAAGGTTAAACCAAAACAAAAAAAAAACTTTATCTCACTTGTGGTTCTTTCTTAGTTTATTATCTCGAATGCGCACGCACATGTATGTGATACATTATC
The DNA here is from genome assembly GCA_905250125.1 of Rotaria sordida. Classification (NCBI taxonomy): domain Eukaryota; kingdom Metazoa; phylum Rotifera; class Eurotatoria; order Philodinida; family Philodinidae; genus Rotaria; species Rotaria sordida. The sequence continues at coordinate 11,386 of CAJNOL010003427.1, forward strand.
ATAATAAGAGAGAACAAGAGGTGGAACATGGCACTCTTTTAACAACAACAACACAAATGAAAGAAAACAAGAGATGGAGAAAAAAAAAGAATGTTCAGTGTAAAAAAAATTGTCCATTTTTTTTATTTTACTGTTTTATTTAATTCTCTTTGTCGAAATCTGGATCTTCTTTTCTTTCTTCTTCTTCGTCTTCTTCTTGATCCATTTTGTCTAAAAAAACACAAATTACGTGATTTGCATAATACAAGGTCGAATATATAAGAAACTTCGACTGCATAAGATGTAAGGGGGTAACATAGATTTGTGAGTTTATGAGTTAAACTGAGATAGTCACACCACAAAAGAAAGAATTACCTAGCTCACTTTAACTCAATTAAATCAACTTAATTCACGAGAAAACATGTTTGAGTGCCCTCCCCTGAGAAGACGTTTAAAACCATTCTATTCGCCAGAGATCATGATGAATATCTCTGATGTCAATATCTTACCTGCCCTCGTTTAGATATAAAAAAAAATGAGAGAATCAAACTTTTTTATTTTCAGGTCCTTTTCTATTATTATAGCTATTTCACTTGTGTAAGATTTACATGAAAAAAAATTTTTTTTTGAGAAAATCCGTCGAAAATGACCAAGATTCAACATAGAAGAGACATTTATCGATTAGAAATCACAGTATCACATCTATAGTTCCCGGTCACATATGTAGAATAGTTATTTTTATATGTCAGCTGATAGAAGTGACTATACGCTCCTTTTGCAACGAAAGCAAAACGAAGACTAATCTACTAATATTTCACCTTACTTCAACTAAAATCAATTAACATTTCGAGACGAAAAGCTTCTAGTTTTTCGGATTATTTCTCGATCATCATATTCTATCGTATGAAATTTGTATGTTGTTAGTGAGTATTATATTTGTATAGAGCTATGTAAGACGGTCTCAATTATATACTAGATATGCTGTAAACAGACACTCGTTCATGGTCACTGTAGAGATCCGTGAGTGTATCACTTTTCGACTGTATATCACCGTTTACGGACTACTTTCTCAAATTCAGGACGGTATTGATGTTTATGATGAAGAGCACTGAAAACGTTTCTAATAATCATGTAATATCAGAAACAACAAAAAGCGTTGGAAAACACCACATGATGTCATTATTTCTGGCCGATAAATGTCTCTTCTATGTTGAATCTTGGTCATTTTCGACGGATTTTCTCAAAAAAAACAAACTTTCGTGTAAATCTTACACAAGTGTAAAATGGAACAGCTATAATGACAGAAAAGAACTTGAAAATAAAAAAGTTTGATTCTCTCATTTTTTTCATATCTAAACGAGGACCGCTAAGACATTGACGCTAGAAATATTCATCCAGAGGCGGCGGAGCCATTAGGCTTGAGGAGGCTCAATATTTGAGAAAATTTTAGAATTTTACTCTGAATTAAATCGGATGTTCCAAATGTTATTAACAAAGTTTATTTTGTATGTATCTTTGCATGCACAAATGCTAAAATCATGAATTTTTTTAAAATACGTTGTCGGCGTTCTCTACAACAACTGAATCAAAAAATTCTATTGACTTCCATTGGTGGATTTTTAGAAAACTGAAAAAAGATGTATAAAAGGTTTCTACTTCTCATTATATTAAAAATAAGAAACATATTGGAAATAAAATCTATTTTTCATCTACTTTTGCACAGAAAAATGATAAAAATTAGATTGCTTTGAAAAACGTGCTGTTAAATTCTTTATAATATTCAGAGAAAAGGTGTCCTTGGATTATTCGAAGCGATTTTGAAAGGATAAAACGTAAAGATGCCAGAGATACTGTTATTTGTCACTATAACAGTTCACTGACAGCGTCAGAAATAGCAAGCTGATTATCGAAAGCAAGTCTTTTTGTATAAAAATGCACTACTAAATACAGTGATATCATCAAAATGATCTTTTGCGAGTTCCAAAATCGTCTTAAAGAATCAAAAGTCAACAGTTAGGCGATTAGTTTTTTAAATAGAGAAGCAAATTCAACTCAAAAGAGTAAAAAAATTATAGAGTCTTGTACATCTTTGTTTTTAGCCCTCATGAAAGTCGATTAGAATAAGTCAAGAGAACATTTTGTTTTTGTTTTTAGAAAACTTCAAGTTCTATGGTTTGTTTGAGCGAAAATAAATGAGAAATAGATATATTAAAAATATCTTTACTTTTTTCAATACAGCGAAAAGTAGCAAAATTTTATACGTCTTTTCTTTCAGTTTTCTAGAAGTTCATCAGAACAAGATAACAGGACTTTGTGATGCAGTTGCCCTAGAGAATTCAGCAACAGCTGCCAGGATTCATTTTTCGAAAATTTTCTATAGATTCTCATGTTTATGTTATCGTCAAATGAAAATAATTAACGCAAAGACGACTGTCTGACTGAGGGTGATGCCAGAGAAGGTTTTGAACGAGGATGTGGGTGTGAGTGTGAATCTTCACCTCTACCACACCCACACCCACACCTACATCTACACCTACACTCCCACCTACACCCCACATCCACATTCACACCCACACCCACACCCAC
>CAJNOL010003428.1:2556-22028 GCA_905250125.1 Rotaria sordida
ACCCTATCTTGCCCTAGAATAGGGTTATGGTATGATCCTTGTAGGGTAGGGCTAGGATACAAAAAATTTGTCGGGTAAGATAGGGTATGAATATTCATACACTTGCAGGACTCTATTCTACAGACGGATACTAATAAAGAAAAGGATGACAACATTTTCAGTGCGTCCTGTTAATCAAAAATTTTTATCTGGGGAGAATAGAGGCTCCATCCTAGATAGAATGGCATGTGTAGCGCATCCAAAACCCGAATATTTTTAACCTATCAGAGTCTTGATGAGGATACAGTAATTTCGAAAAAAAAGCTTATTAGCGTAGTTCGCCTCGAGCTGACATGTAGAACTCACATATATCCTTAAAACTTAATATTCTAATACATCATATGTAAATTGAAAAGTTTCGTGTACACTGTAGTTGTTTTCATTGATAATCAATGACAGCATCGAAACTTTTATTTATTTCTACATTTAAAACACAATTATTTTTGTTTGAGAGCGCCCTATTTTTATTTTGTATTGTTGCTATTCGCTCATTATCTTTTGGTTGTTTTTAAATCGTTTTCCGTAATTCAACATTCTTATTATTACAATCATTGAATTAATTGGCAAACAAATCTGTTTTACATGTCCATGATATCTACAGAAGATCTTACGCACTATTATATATATTGATCACCTCACAAACAATGATGTTAATTATCTTTCAAAATTATAACTTTATCAATTTTTTGAAAAAACCTAGAAAGTCCGACACCTGTTATTCTTAATTGCTAAGGTCTGTAATGGGTAGTGTCTGTAATGGGAAGTATGTCTGTAATGTTCTCTTTCTTCGTTGCTATGTATCTGTAATGGGGTGGGGGGAGCCGGAAAACTTCGAACTTAAAACTTACACTCACTATTTTCTTCGAGAACATACGTGAGTTCCACAAAAACTTTCCCGCCAACGATCGAATAGTCACTAAACCTGGTAGGACTTGGTATGGTGATCACAGATATGTGGTCAAAGTCGAAATTTGATTATAGTCTGGTAGCATAACCTGGATATTATGGTTCTAGTGAGCGCATCTGCAAGTCCACAATGAATCTTTGACTTGAAAGTTCACGTGTGACTGGCTTGAGACTCACTCAAATCACTTAGATTGATGTAAAATTTCGAGCTCTATCCGATGTAAAAACAAATCAAAGCTGCATACAAGATCATCATTCAGGGCTAGTCCATTCTAACTGTTGACCATATATCGAATGGTTTCTTAGAAAATTCAAACCGAATAAAAATCTAGTACCAGGAGACTATCTGTAAAATGTCTAGCAAAAACTTTATCTAATTGGTCCATCACTTAACCAATAAACTGTGGCGTATTCTTTTATCCTTGCGGTTACTTTTCAAGTGATAAAAACTACAGGTCCCTATCTTGTTTTAATCAAGAGTTGTTAGAAAAATATTAGTGTATTATTTTAAAAATCCGAACATTAATTGTATTTCCTCCCATTAGGCAATGTTTTCCGCTTGTGATGATTAAAATTCTATGTCAATGAAGTACATTAGAATACTGTTTTCAGGCCAAGTTTTACAGATCGTTTTGGATCCTTTACAACTAGTATGCTAGTATGAACAATTTTTATTCTGTTCAACATTTGCTGTACCTGTATGTGATGCTGGTGGTGGTGGTGGTGGTGATTGTCGCCATCGAATAAAAAACAAACTCATTGGAACAAGTGAAGAAACAAGGATGCGCACAACTGCAGACAGTCCACCGACGAGCCCGATAATAATCGCTATAGTCTCGAGAAAAGTATTACGCCGTAAAATCTTGTAAGTACATGCTGCTGGTTGGCACTGATTAAAATAGGAGGAATAGTTTAAAGATTCGTTCCAATATTCGATGAATAATTCTGCGAGTAGAATACTGATTGAAGTGTTGGTCGAAAAGCGACTCTTTAAAGAAGAATTCAGTGGTTTGATATAAGGTACTGTAGCTTTATAGAGACTTTTTATAGTAGCGAAACAGTCTTGATCGTCATAGAAACATTGAAGGGTTGATTGGAGAAGTGATTCAACGGGCCAGCAAGCCAGAAAAAAATCATTCACTGAAGAGTTCGGTTGTCCCGTCACAGAATCATATGTGACATATTCAATTCTACAAGCTATATCATTTGCACACGAACATGACGAATTGTTACGTGTATAACCGATGATAGACAAAGATGGGATAGGTGAGACGGCATACTCAAAATTGGACAAGCGACCATTTAGAAACTGATTGATAAATGTGATGTTCCGAAAAAGTTGAAGAAAGCGAAGGAATGTATTGAGCGTATCTGCTTTGAATTGTTCTATTATCGAAGTCATTTGATATTCAAAGTGCTCAACTGTGAGTAGTTCTCCAGTGACCAATTGTGTTTGTTCAAAGGTTTCTAGTGAATTGAAAATAGTTTTATTCGATATCATGCAGAGTTTTGACAAAAGTTGAAACACGCTAGAGCTAAAGTCAAAAATATTGTAACTAATTCCCACGACCATGTAGCCGCTATCGAGAATTCCTCCCCAGGTCCATGCTGAAAAATTCCATGCGCACACTTGATGATAGAACGGTTGAAGTTGTACAAGTTGCTCGTAGACAGTCGTAAGCTGTGTGCACGGACATTGCAAAGAAGAATTAAATCTATCCTGCATCTGTAAGTACAGCGTATCACTGAGGGACGGTTGATTGACGTGAATAAGTTTTGTTTGAAAATTGACACTGCTATAGAGCATCAGAATAACAAGAGAAAGAGAGACAGTACATATATATAGTCGCGTCATCCAGCGTTGCTCATTGATATCCGATGGTTCTTGTCGAAGTGGTGATTGAAACAAATTTAATTCGACGAGTGAGCACCATATAAGTTTTCGCATTGCTTGAATTCGTTGACGCAATGATATCCTGGTTGCTGTTTCGGTCACTTCTGATAACGCAAAAGACGAAAGTTATTGAGAAGTGAAATCGATCTCCTTCGTAAATCGAGTTTCTAACTAGTCATTTAGTCAATGTAACTGTCAGGAATTGAATTTGGTTCAAATTAGACCTCCAGCTGTCATATCGACTATGTATAGTTCGATTCACACTGGATATCGTGTGTCATTCGTAGTATAACTTTATGAAACGTATGTTTCTCGTCTTACATGCTATGCAATCATTTACATCTCAAATGAAAACCCTTTGGTGAAACATAATTGATCATGAATGTTGAAGCATATAGCGAGAAATGTGGTTCCCTTTCTGCCCACAGATCGTGGCAGACAGACAGAATATATTAGTCTATCTGACTCTGAACACAATATGATCGAGGTGAGTAGGACTCCTTTTTTTTACAAGTGGAATGGATCCATCGTATTTCACATTTTAATCCTATAGGAATTACGCTGAAAGTTGTTTTGTGACGAACGAAAGGTACTGTTTGTTGGAGCACATAGCAAGAAAAATGAGCCCGCCATGCTATTGGTCTGTCTCATAGACACGTGGTAGACAGTCGGTATAGACCGAGATTGCAACCATTATGGTCCTTAACAAATATTTTGGTGTGTTAGTCTGTCGTATCTTCACGAAGGATATGGTCGACCTGGTCACACTCTCGTTGATAAATAGAATAATTTCGTCTTGTTTCAAATTTGAATAGAGCAAGAATAACGCTGAGAATTTCTTCAATGTGGCATAACACAATCAAACTCGTTGTATACACTTCATAGATCTCGTTCTATCTTCGATATCTGAAAATGCAACACAATCTATTTGTGATCATTCGAAAAAGTTCAATACTATTCAAGTCCGTCATCTCTCAGTCGACAGCCAAGTGAATTGGCATCTGATGAACACTACTTAGGATCACTTACATATGTTATATGGATATGTGTGACAAGATTTACTGAATATTAATATGTGGAAGCAACGATCCACTATGAATTATATATTACTAGAAAGCATTTGACGAGATCTATAGCTAGAAAATACCATGTCCAACTCAAAAAGCTTTCAGCATAATCCACACGGAATTAAAATGTGAAACATGACGGTGCCGCTTTCATTGTACATGAGAACTCCCGGTATGCTGATCATGCTTCACAAGAAGATCAGAAAAGCACCATGTTGAAATATCTGTGATCGTCTGTGGGAAGGACCTAGGACCGGAACACTTTTCTTGTTATATACTTCAACACTCATTTCCAATAGTGTGTCACAAAAGTGGAAAGCTATGTTACGTCTTCAAAATACCAGGGAGAACCGTCATAAACATAATGCTTCATGTACTTATGAATGCCAAACCTTGAAAATTTTTGGTTTAAATGCTTGAGTCAACATCAGAGTCATACCAACTGTTAAAAGCTCGGTTAAGTGACATCTATTGATATATAATTGGAATTGGGCCTGTTTGAGTGTGAACCCTCTCGTCGCTCACACTCATACTCACACCCAATATGGTACAGACCTCATGGAATAGCCTTAAAAGCTCTTTGAAATTATAGCCTCAAAAGTAATAAGGACAATCCCACATGGGGAATTAAGTAAAATCATACATCAACTATATTACTGTGCTCTAATGAATGACTTAGTGGTGAACTCTTCCCAAAAATGAAACTTTCATATTTATCGAAATAAGCTTGCTTTCAGCTTACCGGTGACATCAGCTGGTGCCGTTGTACGTTTCATACGTCCGATCACGGAAGCGACTATACGGGGAACAAGTAATCGAAGAATGATTGACAAACCTCCGTAGAGTGAGAGAAGAGAAGTGACAATGTAGAGAAAGCTCGAATGTTGCTTTATCAAATAGGAACAAAATTGTGGTTGACATTGCTGGAAATAAAGGGAATAATTGAGTTCTATCGACAAATTTTCAACGAATAAACTTTGAATAAGATCTTCGAAAGTTTGACTGCTCTGCTTGGATGTTTTATTCAGAGCAACTGGCACAGAACTCAAAGACGGCGACCACTCAAAGGAAGTACCGATAATGTCAAGTGCACTTTGATTGTATAAAAAGCTGTCAACGACTGATGACAGGAAAATGGATTCCAAGGCCCAACATCCCACATACCAGTTATCCACAAGGAGCAATGTGTCTGACGCCAACCACCACCAATTAATATATCCATCGGGATTCCACGCTTCTGGTTCATAGAATGCTGCTATCAAACTACAATTGTAGAATGAATTACAATAGCATCTTTCCATATACGGTGCGGGCCAGTAAAGATTGCTAGTAACTGCTGGAAAATTGTAAGCAATACCAAATCTATACGCCGTTTGAATTCCCGTCATCAATTGATTACCGAGCACTAGATAGCGCGTGAACGAAAGTATTTGTTCGAAATTTCTTTTGCTTGTTGATTGAAAGCCATCAACGATAGTCTTCACTGTAGCTCTCAGTAGATTCTCCTTGAATAAATTGACGGAAATGAATTCTTGATTATAGAATGTTTGCAAATCACTGTTCATCGTCATTTCTGACTGATTGCATAGTTCTCGTAGCACTTGAAACTGATTGAAAGCCGTCGCACGAAAGTCTACTTCGTAGCGCATGGACGTCCTATTGTCGAAAAGCATATCGATCCAATGTTGTGAGATAAATCCACTGGAACAAATAGGATGATAGATAGGAATCAGATCGACAAATGAACCGTAGGAAAATGATATTTGCGTGCATGTGCATTGAACGTCCGGGTAGACATTCTCCAGTTTCAAATAGGTATCGAGAGACGGATTTTTCACTACCATCTGTTGTGTTTCCATCTGTACTACATTGTAACCAACTAGAGTGTACATAAAAACGATAAGAAGAAAAATGTACACACGAGTGGACCATCGTTGAACGTAGAGAACTGCCTGATCGTTAGAGTCCGTATCAAACACATTGAACTGAACGAGAAAACGTCGGAGATATTGACGAATATCTTCTAATCCTTCCATTATATGCAGCATGAATCACTGAACCGATGAGAAGATGAGATTTCTCTCAACAAGTGGGAACTATGGTAAATACACAATAAAGTTCGTTTCCGAGCAGTTTACTTTCAATTAATGTTAAATTGAAAAATCAATCACAAACTTTAATCATCATTTTGATTTTACAATACTCTTTAGAGCTTGAATTTTGCAAGCGGGTCGGTAAATGTGGAGCGTAGATGCCTAGGGATTAGTCGATGGATGTTGTGAATAGAGCTGTAAAAGAATGGGCTGAGCTGCTACCGACTGAGCTATAGGAAATTTATTTAGGGCATCATCATCGAGATAGCATTAATTTGAACTTTTCATTCTCCAGTTTTGCTTCTGTAGACGGTTTCATTAGGTTTATTATTCTCTATTTTTGTAACAAGCTTTCTTTCAATCTAAAGTTTATTCATCGCAAAATGTGAAAAACATATATGAAATAGCTAAAGGAAACCTCTCCACAGCCAGAGTTTCTCAAGACCACTTTGACCAAAAGTTCTGAAACTTTCAGGGGATATGGATCTTGCTGGGTAGAGCCAAGTCTTACTACACTTAAAGCTTTCCGATTTTCCTAGATATGAAGGAGCCAAGGACAATAATTACTCCGCAATATATCCTACCTAGGCATGCACCGAACCCAGAAACAGACCGGGAATCTCGGATTCGGCCATTTCCGGGGTTCAGTTATTTCCGGATTCAGTCATTTACTTAGTCCGAAAGGATCTAATTAATAATAGAGAAAATAAGTACATAACCAGTTAAAAAAGATTTTACATTCAGCAGTGTCCAAGAACTGAAAATTAGGAATTCCTAACTGGTAGGGAAACTATCAGCGTCACAATGATAATTCCTTTAGAAATTGAGAATTGACCATTGATTTCCTCATAGCTCCTTTTTTATGAAAGTGAAAGTAATGTTTTTTTTTCCAAAATAGTATTCGCACCCACACATTTATGTTAATGACTTTCTTGATGCAAATGAGTTTAAGAGCGAAATGCATCTTGAAGATCGTATTTTTTTTCATTTTAGCACTCAAGGCACTGTGAGAGAAGCAAGGGGGAAACAGCGGACTTCAAGACTTCAAAAGACTTCAACAGACTTCAGCCCCAGTGACTTCATATTTTCACCAAACTTCAAAAGACTTCAAAAGATTTCACAAGACTTCAGAAAACTTCCTAAGACTTAACAGGACTTCAAAGGACTTCACAAGACTTCATAGGATTTCATGGGACTTCAGAGAACTTCAAAAGACTTCGTGAGACTTCACAGACTTCATGAGACTTCACGGACTTCATGGGACTTCACGGATTTTTTGAGACTTTACAGGCTTTGTAGGACTTCTTGAGACTTTATAAGACTTCATCAGACTTCACAAGACTTTATAAAACTTCATAAGACTTTGCCAGACTTCACAAAACTTCGTGAGACTTCACAAGACTTCGCCAGACTTCACAAAACTTCATAAGACTTCACAAGACTTCATAAAACTTCACAAGACTTCGCCAGACTTCACAAAACTTCGTAAGACTTCACAAGACTTCAAGAGGCAGATTCTATGAGTATCAAAAAACCTTATAGAAATTACATGAAACTTCTATAACATGCAAAAAACAAAACTTATCATATAGAGTTTACAAAAGTGTTTCTTGTTTCTGAGAATTGTTTCTCGCAGTATATTCATATCTAGAATAAAGATGTGGCAATGACACAAAGCGTTGATGAAATTAAAACTGAGACAATAAACTTTACTGGCATGCGTATAGTTGATTCGATTAATCCAGCATTGAAAAACTCCTATTTTCAGGTGCAAATAAACAACAAGACTAAATTTATACACAAGCAAACGGCTGGTGGCTTATTGACCGACAAAGCTAGCCGTTTATCGGCTGATGGATTATTACGAGTGATAGAAACAAACAAAAAGGAATAAAATTCTTCATAAGACTGACATGGAATAGATGCACATATTTCTTATAAAAATAAATCACTTCATTCAAAAAGCATTGAGTTATTAACTATCATGTTTTCTAAGATCCAGCAAACTTAAATTTTTTTCCAGCACATTGAAAAAAAAATAAAAAGTTCCCCTTTCTGCTAAAATAAGACCATCGAAAACAAGACAATTTCATTGGTTTCTTATGAATTTTCATGCACTATCCAGATCAAAAAATCTGACAACAGTTCTTGTACGAATATATGAAATCGTACAAAATATCGTAGTCTCTGAAAATCTTACATCAATTCTTACTGCAAGATTTCTATCAGATCCTACCGTCGCATAAGATTTTCTAAAATCTTACAGTAAGATTTGGCAAGACAACAAAATGTGTCAAGAGTCTTACAGTAAGAATTGATGTAAGATTTCAGAGACTAAGATTTTTTGTGCGATTTGGTATGAATCGTACAAGATCATACATGATCAGGCGCAGAATCTTGTCCGATCTTAGTGTCTGATTGTTTGCCCTGGAATAAATGTATTTCAAAACTTCCAGAAGAATTCATGAGACTTCACTAGACTTCAAGAGACTTCATGAGACTTCAAAAGGTTTCATGAGACTTCATAAGACTTTATGAGACTTCAGAGACTTCAGAGACTTCAAGAGACTTTGTGAGGCCTAATAAAACTTCAAGAGACTTCAAGAGACTTCAAGAGACTTCAGAAGACTTCGAAAGACTTGCAAGACTTCATGAGACTTCACGGCTGAGGTCTCTGCTGTTTCCCCCTTGGAGAGAAGTGAGGAAGAATTCCTATTTCTCAGTCCTTGGACACCCCTCATTCTAAACCCTGCGGAAGATTGTATCCGTTCAATGAGTACTTTTTTGACATGGTATAATTCACTCAAAGAACTTTTCTTAGTTTATCTCTATTTGCGGCTTGAAAATATTTCACAAAGGCTTACCATAATGCTAATGTTATTATCTTGAATGTAAACTTACCTGATACTCAGACATATTATTCATTTGAAGGAAAATATATTTTCTATGTTTTCGGCAAGAGTACAATGTTGTGCACTGGTTTTTCTGCAATTCTCGATATATATATATATATAACCAACTGATCGGTCGTTCTAAGTACTCCTTGAGGAAGATTGGTCGCCGGTATCTGTTAAAAATATCGGAATGTTTTCTTCGGAGTTCTTTAAGAAAGAGTACTCCTGAAAACACAGGAAACTTATACAAGCGCAGAGTTTTGCATCACTTTTTTCTAGCAGTGAAATCAAACGCCTTTTTAAAAAAATGCAGTTGAAATTGAGACATTTTGAAGCATTATTGTGCTTACCTGCTATAATTTCATAGCTTTCCATTGGAAGACTGCTTTAATAAGGTTTTTTGGACAATTTCAAGAACTGTCTTTTGACAAAGGACCCTGGTTTATGCGTCATATATTTACGAGAAACATTCTTAAAGCGTTGACAGAATCATTTGTTTTTGCTCGCCCATGAAATCAAAAAATTTTCTGTTTAGATTTTCTAATACTAGTTAAAAATCATATACAGGTAGTTTCGTATTGTGAAATAATTAAAACGCTAGCGTAGTCTCTCTTGCAATAGAATAAACAGTTATAAACACGTATTCAGATTGAAAACTAAAAGATCATTATTCATTAATAAAATGGACCATATGTCTTACAAACTTCACTGACTGCTGCAAAACTATCCAAGAATCAATCTTGAGTCTTGGAAAATGGTTTGGGAAGCCTTACTCAAAGATACTTAAGAATGACTTGTTTATCATAAGAAATATATTCGAGTTTGTTGAGAAACGAATAGGAAAGCTTTTTTATATGGAATCAATTCACTTTAGTATAAACTCGAACAAAGCCTTCTATTGCCTTCCATAAAAAGATCCCTTCAAAACGACAGAAGGATTATTTTGCAAAATTCCGCAAAAGAATGTGAAGCTTGGTGGAAAATTTTGTGATTTTTAATGAACATTTGTATGAAACGCAATTGAAGATAACATAATGCGACTTTTCTATTAATTTCTTAACAAATCCGATTCTATTTTGTCTGATAAACAGATCATTTTTGGGTATCTTGGAATAAGAATTCCCAAGCTATACTACAAGACTCTAGGCTGATTCTTGTATAGCTTTGTAGTATTCAATGGAGTTTGTAAGATATATGCTCCATTTTATTACAGAATAATGATTCTTTAGATTTGAATCTGAATATTTGTTATAACACACTTATAACTGTTTATTCTATTGGAACAAATCCTATACGTCCCTTAATCATTTCATGATACAAAACTACTTGTACAGGATTTTCAATTAATACAAAAAATCTAAACAGAAAATTTTATAATTTATGAGATAGCATTTTTCAGTTTTGAAAGGCTTATTTTATTTAGATACGTTGTAAAAAAGAAGATACACCTATTGTAGACTAAACGTCATAAGAAAAAGTAACTTAATATGACAAACAATTTGAACATTTCTTTAATTGAATACAAAAGAAAAATATAAAGAATAACTTATTCTATTCTATGGCTTCCTCAAGAAGGATATCATCCTTATCGGATTGAACAAGATAAGGATTCTCTAATGTACAATCTTTTTTTAATTGGTTATGTACTTATTTTCCCTATTATTGATATTTCTCTTCGAACTAAGTGAATGACTAAACCCAAGGATAGCCGAACCCCGAGAATGGCCGAATCCTGGAAGTTCGGGCTCATTGTATGCCTATTCCTGCCATTTTTTCTTCCTTCCATGACAATCGATCGAGTTGAAATTATTTTGGAATAACTGTGTTCAAATGGGTGTCCCTAGGCTGTATTTCGTGGAAAATATTGTCGTCTTGACTTAGAAGAGTCAACATACTTGAAGGCCTATCAAAAAAAGTGGGTTTCGATTTGATCCTAATTCTATATGTGATGCCAAAGTAAGCACTGCAGTTTGTTTGAATATGTCGGAAAATATTCGATCCTAGCCAGTATAGTATTCAAGAGAAAAAGAGGGAAAACTTGATCGATAACAACAATTAAACGCGGTGACGAGAAAGTGGTTCACGCAGACGGAGAGCTTCGAGTATCAGTTTGTATATGTTGTTGGTTGCTTTTTTACGTGCTAGATTTTTCAGCCAAGAGAAAAAAAAATATCGTATAAAGTCAGAAAAATCTTCGTAAGAGTATTTTTTCTTCCCTACGACCAATTAACTAATCATATAGTGCTCTTTTCATAGATTGAACACAACAACAGAAAAATGCATCAACGTAGTTAGAGATGAGAGATGAAATGTTTAGTTATGCATAAGCACTTTCATTTTCTTTCTCAATAATGAAATGTTTTTCGAGAGTGTGTGAAGAAAGTTTCAACGAGATTGAAAGTTGGCGTTGCTCGTCAACATCATCATTATCAAAGATGGATATCGTGCATTCACAAAATGACAATAAAAGTTTACTTTCGGCTTGTACTTAGTGTTTCGCCGGTTTCGGACACAAAATATAATAGAAACAAAACTTTTCATAGATGAATTGATAGAGAATTTTTTTTCTATCCGACACACATTACACGAACTCGAAAGAATAATCCTATCGTATTATTTGATGGTGAATACACTATTGCAAACAACCGTTTTTTTCGCACTCCAATGACTTTCAGTCGTGTTTTCATAATATCAATTCAATGTTTAATACATGCATCATACACAATTCGATAAAGAATTTCATGCTTTGCAACTTTTCTATCAATCATATTTTTCAATTTTGCTGCTTTGAAAAATGCGAGCCGATACATCGATTTCGATCCCATTTTCGCTGCTAGAACCATAGACAAAATCCAGTACGTTCAGTATTTTGTCGATATCTTTGACATAGTTCGAGCGTTTTGTTTCAGGTGAGTCTCAAACCCTAGAGAACTACTTAGGCTTCTAACTCATGCTAATTGATCGATCCATACATACATCCTACGAAGAAATGGTATGGGCAAGACATTGACAAAATACGAAAAAAAAGCAGTGATTCAAAATAGCGGTGTCTCATCTGCAGGATTCCTTCGTAGAGAGTATGGATCAATAACTTCAAATGGGATATCGATCGATAACAATTTCCACTATAATTGGTGGATACTAATGACTCATTATTAGATTTCTTTTTTTTCTAGCTCTCTGTTAGTTACTTATTCTTTTGTTCTGTCGTGACAACATATGAGGAGTAGCATCAACAGCTGTAACTAAAGTCTAAAGCAAATATCATAGCTGTCGTACAGCACTAGAAAGACTATAATTCCATTGTTTTTTCCCAGCCAAAAATCATGCGTCATGACTGCAATCCATATTGCCACCCAGTAACACGTGGAACAAATGCCATATGAAATAATTTAGGCGCTATTTATGATACTGATGCATGAGAAAGGTGATCATATGCACATTGAAGTCCAATAGAAGAAAAACATCAAGAAAGATTTAGAACTATGAAAACACACACGGCAAATAACTAGTTAACAAGAACACTATTGGAAAATGCCTACGGAAAAGAAAAGAAAAATGACAATGTGCTTTATCATTTGTGAATGCGCAATATTCATCTTTGATGATGATGACGTTGACGAGCAACGCCAACTTTCAATCTCGTTGAAACTTTCTTCACACACTCTCGAAAAACATTTCATTATTGAGAAAGAAAATGAAAGTGCTTATGCATAACTAAACATTTCATCTCTCATCTCTAACTACGTTGATGCATTTTTCTGTTGTTGTGTTCAATCTATGAAAAGAGCACTATATGATTAGTTAATTGGTCGTAGGGAAGAAAAAAAATACTCTTACGAAGATTTTTCTGACTTTATACGATATTTTTTTTTCTCTTGGCTGAAAAATCTAGCACGTAAAAAAGCAACCAACAACATATACACACTAATACTCGAAGCTCTCCGTCTGCGTGAACCACTTTCTCGTCACTGCGTTTGTTTGCTGTTGTCGATCCACAGAATGTAATATCAAAGTACAGACAAGCTTGATTTTTCATCAAGGATGTTTGATCTGCGGATCTGACCTCCAATATGCTTTTTTCGACGCTAAAAATGATTCCAGCCACGGTGTAAGGCGAAAATGGATAATTCATCTATTTGAACATGCATGTCTATCTTGATTAAAGTCACTTCTCAAACGATGAGGAAAAATTTTTCTATCAACTAACAAACTGTTCAGTTGCTCAGCAAAGTGGTTCGACATACAATTAAATACAACTACTTCAGAAAGTGTTCGGACAAAAAATTGTTTCTTTCTATTTCTAGATTTCCATAATAACAATAGGCACTCAAGTTCTATATGGGATCTTGCAAGATCTTGATGGGAAAAATCTAAGAGTCTTTATGAATGAGATTAGGAAGGCAACTTTCGAGTGAAGGAACGTTTATGACAGTTAAATAAATAATTGTTATGTTCGGCTATTCCTATGACTGTGACAAGTGAGCATACTGTTTGCCTGCAGATCTTCGCTTAACAACAGTCTTCCTTCTTTTTCTGCACAGTGAATGACGTTTCCTGGAAACTATCTATACCGTTGAGTAGTTGGTCGTGCATGTCGAGTGGCAGTTTATACGTTTCCATTAATATATTTGCTGATTCCATTCGCTTAGTGGTTAAACGAAGTTGGGCAGTGTAAGGTGAACGCTTCACACCTTACTAACGATTCCTGTTTTGAGTTATGAAAAGTAGCATATATTCAAGGGGAAAACAGCGGAGACTTCAGTCGTGAAGTCCCATGAAGTCTTTTGAAGTCTTGAAGCCCTCTATTTTTTTCTGCTATGAAGTCTCGTGAAGTTCCATGAAGTCTCATGAAGTCTCATGAAGTCTCTTGAAGATCCATGAAGTCTCGTGAAGTCTCGTGAAGTCTCATGAAGTCTGTGAAGTCTCTTGAAGCCTCATGAAGTCCCCTATTGAAGTCTTGAAGTCCGCTGTTTCCCCCTTGCATATACTCCTAGTTTTCCTTGTTAAAATGGATTCGCGTTGTAGAAAAAAAGGGATAAAATGGTCTGCTCTTCTCTGTACAAACGTTTAATGTTTTGTGCGATCGTTGGCGGTACAGTGGCTATTATCATAGTTATACTGCTCGTCAAGTTTAAACGTAAGCTTTAGTCATGAGATTAATGAGCTTATTTTTAAGGAACAAACCTATGTTTAGGAGGAAATATGGCAAACAATGTCACTTCCACAGGCCTGCCAAATCAAATAACGTCAACAGCACAAGGTAATTTTCACTTGCCGATAGGAGCGCATTGTAGAACAATTATTTGAACTACGTATTCCTTGCAGTGGAAACCACACGATAAATGTTAAGAAAGGAGGGATTGCATATGGTGGAAAGTTGGTCCCTCGGATTTTTTTCATCCAGAGTCTTTACCATCTTATACAGAGTGAAAGAACTCATCGAGTTGAGTATTTTTTGTGACGAAGTCTAGTCTCCAAAATGAGATCCTGGAAAAAATATTATAGCATCAATGGTGGACGTTTTTGTCTTATTTGTCCATTCTGCCCGTTACAGTTGGATATCCATTTCACGTAAAAGACGAAAACAAAGGAAATTCTTTTATATTTCGATTTAAAGATCACATATTGATTGTTCTTCGATAAAATTTTCATTTCCTTTCGATTGAGTCTTGGTATAGTTATATCTCGAATATTGATCTCTCAGAAAGTCTCATATAAGAACTAAGCACTTCGTCACTGCAGTATATTGCCAATGTCTCGCGAACGGAAAAAGCAAACATTGCCATTTTTTAACAAAGGTAGTCCACCATATAAGCAACAAAATGCACTTATTAGATTTCAAATATTGAGGAAGAAGACACCTCACGAAGGCACAGACTGCTGTCGAAATGATAATTCGGACCGAAGTCCAGTAATACTTCGAGATTTGTAGGTGAATCCTGCTCAAAATAAAATAATGTGATATTTGAATTGTGTTCAGCCTCAAAAATTGAGTCGATCTATGTATATCTCAAATTGCTCTGACGACTTTTATTTTTGTCCAAAAATTCATCCCTGGTACTCTCAAGGGATGGGCCAAAAAAATAGGAATTTGCTCAAAACATGAATATGACTGTAAAAAAGCAATGCTGAACTATCAGCAAGCTGAAAAAGGCTCATGTAACAGATAGATCATCAATAAAAACGGCGATTTGAGCGAATTTATAGATTCTTTGGTAGTATCTTCCTATTCATTTCTCTTCGACAATTTATTCGTGTTAACAAACGTCTCATTGAAAAAAGCTACTGTTCTCTTATTGCAAACTTTCTCGACTAATTTGCGCTGCGACCAACTCTTGTAGACCATTTTTGCCTTTTTCGCAAAAGAAATATTTCAACGAAAAACTTAATTTACGTCCTTCATATCTATCAGTAGACATTGACCGATCCCGCTGAAACCTTTTTTCTTCAAGTGCTCCAGACAATTTACCAGTCTTATTTTTTTCTGTTTTCCAAAATATTTTCCGTTAAATCTTGACGGATTTTACAAAATTAGCCCAGTCAAAAAAGCAAGCGTTTTTAAAGGATGTCTTCCGTATTTTAATTTTCTTTTCTCAAAGATTGATTCAAAAAGATAATAAAAGTGGCACTGCTCAATTATCTCAGGTATTTGAAACAAAATTTCTAGCTCAATCAGTCATCATGGTCTACCAGAAGTGGAGAAATATGAATTAGGTCTTTTTGGTCAGCGGCATTACCAGTATGTGTCGGAAGAAAAGCGTTCTGGATTTTTACATCCATAACAACGTCTGCTCTACTATTTGAGACTAATTTGATCTGAAAGTTTTAGAATTTTTGTCTAGCTATTCTCAAGAAACTTTGGATAGCTCTGAGAATGCCCTTGATTACAATTAGTTTTGGTCCAATCCATCTTTCGTCATTTTCTGGTGATTCTCGATTTCGTCTCAAATTCTCTCTTGATGTACAAACATGAATATCAAACCGACCTCAAGTTTTGAACATAATCTGTCGTCCTCTTTGTAATTCTTTAAAAAAATCCTTTATTGCAGTTTCTAGCAGCAATCCTACAACTGTTAGCAATCAATCAAATGTATGGATTAACGTCGGCAAGATGGCTCACCACCGAAATCAACATACAGCTACGTACATTCCTTTGGACGACTCCGTTCTAATTGCGGGGGGCTACGAGTCGAATGGAACTGCCATAACTAGCACAGAGAAATTCCTGCCTACATGCAACTGTATCAAAACATTTGGCACCGGTTTGTCTACCGGACGTGGTTCAATGGCGTCCGTTCTTATTCTTGACAAGAGCAACAACAGCAACAGCAACCAGATCTTGTTTGTCGGTGGGGACGATGGGCGTATACCTCTCGCAAATGCAGAATTCTATGATTCCATTACGGGAACCGTTCTGATGACTCTACCCATGGTCATCGCAGTGACTAACATTCTGGAGGCTGCTCTTCTTTCCTCCGGAAACGTGTTGATATTAGGCGGTGCGACTGTCGTTACTATCAGCGACACAGCACAAGTCCAATTATTTGATCAATCCTCATCAAACATCGTCCTTCTGAATGAGAGCATGAGTGTGGCACGGGCATGGCATTGTGTCACACACATGGATTCTGTGAATCGCACTCTGATCACGGGTGGTTTTCAAATTTATTCGTATCATACCACAAATGCGGCCGACTTATACGATGATGCGATGAACTCGTTCATTCCGCTAAATTTGACAATGAACAGTGCCCGATTATACCATACGTCGACCTATATTCCGACCATTAATCAAGTCTTGCTCTGTGGTGGATTCAATGATATGGTCTATACGATTCGTTCTTGTGAATTATTCAATCCAGCTACGAACACTTTTACTCTGCTCAATCAAACCATGACTATCGGTCGCTATCAGCACTCGGCTGTCTATCTACCTTCATTGAATAAAGTTCTCCTTGCTGGAGGATGGAGCAAGTATAACATTTTACAATCAACCGAACTCTTTGATCCGATTACTCTGACATTCACGGCTACAGCCAACATGTTACTACCACGAACAATGTTCACGCTCACGCTCTTGCCCTCCTCGGGTCGTGTGCTTGCTTGTGGAGGATGCCTCAACGACAGATGTAACCCATCGGCGAAAAATTGTGAGCTGTACATTCCTTAGAAAAGAGCGGGGACAAGACGTTCTGAACTGGATTGTGCTCAATATTTAATATACTGCATATTCTATGTTGTCTATCTTCATTCAGTGATTGTGACAAGCTATGTTTGTCAGTAGATAGTCTATTTTGAATGTATTGTGCGTCTAGACAGGAATTACCCATTCGATATCAGTACAAGAGTTTTAATGTTGTTTACAAGTCAAATCTAATCGAAATCTTTTTTCCTCTGGTGAAAAGTCGTCAGTTGCTAGAAGTTATCTATTATGCAAATGTTATCAGTCAACACCGATGAGAGTGTGGTGTGTGTGTATTCATCCTCATCCAGATCTCATGTGTAGAGATGCAAGCCGATCAAGAAATCAGTGGCGGCGCATAAAAATGTTTTAGGTGGTTTTTTATTTTCAGCGACGGCTATTAGAGATGACTGAAATCTTTGCCGGTGACGACTAAAGGTGCTTTAGGTTTTTCTAATTTGTGGCGACGGCGGCTGGAAACTTTCAACAATTAAACATTGTAGAGAAGAACATCCAAGATTTTTTTCTTTCTCAGGACGTGGAAAATGTATTTTAGACAGTTCATCTTGGAGAATTTCTTTAAAAATGTCTCGGAAAAAACGAACTGCTCTAACATCTTTGCTAATGAAATGTTGCGACTTTAGAACTTCCCATTTTGGGTGTGGGTGTGAGTGTGGATGTGGGTGTGGATGTAGGAGGAGTGTGGGTTGGTGCGAGTGTGGGCGTGTGATTAGAACATATCCACACCCACACTGACCCACATCCACGCTCACACCCAATCCACGCCCACACTCACACCTACACTCACACCCATAACTGACATTCTCCATTTTCTATGTAAATAAACCTTAAAGAAATATCGATGAATTAAAAGTGAATTGTGAAGATGATCTCAATAAATCTTTTAGTATTGATGATGTCATCTGTGCAATTGCATCGATAATCAGTTTTCCTGTAAAAAGCGTGTGGTTCACGAAAATTTTTAGAAATAAACAATAATTGGCAAGACATTTTTTCAGTTGGTACATCTCATGCACAAACATACGATGGCTTTCGTTTGACAACGATATGCCTGCAATCACAATTTTTTTCACTTTTTCAGCAAAACATGCTAGATCATGACCATTATTCTTGCAAACAATAGCAGGCAATAATGGTGTGGGTGTGTGGGTGTGGGTGTGGGTGTGGGTGTGGGTGTGCGTGGGTGTGGGTGTGCGTGAGTATGGGTGTGGAGTGTGGAGTGCGGATATGAGTCTAGTATTCTCTCTTACCCACACTCACACCCACACCCACCCCCACCCCCACCCACACCGACACCGACACCCACACCCACACCCACACCCAATTTCTACCCCTAAACGCTTCAACACTCCTTTCAGATCGTGTTTCACAAAAAACTTGATGAAGTTAAGGCGTCTGAATTTAATTTTTCCTAAAACTGCCAAAAGTTACCTGTAACCGAGTTAAATTAGGAAGTACTGTGCTAGCGTGCCTTTGTATAAGTTGAATGATTCTGTAAGATACTTCCGATCTTAAGTAGCAATAAATCTTTAATTGAAAAAAAAATTGAGTTCAGTCGGTCGTAGGCTCGATGAGTTATAAGTGGGTATAGTTATGATGAAATGGGTGCCAAAATGGTCTCTTTTTCCTAAGTGAGTATGGTGTCGACATTATTAAGATTGTAATTTCCATTTGGAAATTTTTGCATCGATTAGGAAATGTTTGTAAGAGTTGTGTCTGTTGGACAACTTTGGAATTTTTTACTTCTAGAAATATCATCATTTCTTGCCAGAAACTGTAGAGTGCAGTATGTTCAATGATCGATTGCACTGTGTTTGCTTCAAAAATTAATTGAGGATTGCTATGGAATTGCGAAAACTGCGGAGTGATACGTCCAGAGAGCCCACACCTTGCACTATATACTTTATAAGTTTCAGTTCGTTAGAGAATCGTTCAATGAAAATATGCCAGTTTATAAATTAAAAAAAAGCGTGAAAAAAGTTAAAAGTTTACAGGTCAGTTTTGGCAGGTTTAGGAAAAATTAAATTCAGACATCTTAATGTCATCAATTTTTTTTCAAACTATGCGTTTTAAAGCAGAGACTTTGCTCTATCTAACTACAAAAGAAATAAATTTCTAGCAACATCTGTTAAAATGCTGCAGGCCTCGACATTTGTACGGATGCTTTTGCATCATAGGTTAGGGTGTGGGTGTGGGTGTGTGGGTGTGTGTGGTGGGGTGTGGGTGTGGGTGGTGGGGTGTGGGTGTGGGTGAGTGTGGGTGTAGGGTGTGGGTGTGGGCGTGGGTGCGGGGTAGAGTGTGCTAGTGTGAGGATGGGTGGATGCGGGTGGCGTGTGGGGGAGTAGTTGCACATCCTAAGGTGTGGGATGTGGG
>CAJNOL010003429.1:0-22705 GCA_905250125.1 Rotaria sordida
CAATATTGTGGGTCTTGTCGGACCCACAAAAACCGTAGGAGGGTTAATTCATTGAAAAATCGACGTATTCTACCCGTTAGTTTCAATAATATTCATCTCGTTACGAAACGACTTAAAGTTTTACTTTTATAGAAACGTTTTGTGAAGATATTTTGAATAAAGATTTCCTTATCTAAAATCAACATTCAAAGATTAATAAAATAAAAGCAATTCAATCTAACAGTAAGATTACTTATTAGTTGTTCTTTTATCTCAACAAACTAATTAAAAAAAATAATTTATTTGATTTTAGAAGTTTTATACTAATTCGAAATCAATTATTCCTAACATTGACTATAGACTAATTCCAACAATTTATTAAAATGAAATCAATTTTTTATTATCGAAAATATCGTTGTATTACGTAAATAAATTGATTGAGTAGGTGATTTTGTTCAATAAAATAATCAATGATTACTAAAATATTTCCGATTATTTTCCTAAACACTCTCATCAGGAATATCTAGACGATTTTATTCAACAATCTTTTTATAATCTTAATTTTAATCAAGAATATTTTCTAGATGATACGATAAAAAACATAAATTGCCTTCTACATATGCAAACATTTATTTCTAGATCGAATTCATCGAAATAAATATCAATATCTATAACGGTTATTTTAATTCAATTCGAAGAAAAATCTTACTGCTTTCCATTAAATTTCGTTTATAAGTTCACAACTAATCAGATATTTGATCAATCGAAAATCTGAAAATATATTGTCAACTATATGATTAGTTGTATCTAGCGTAATTTCAAGTATTACCAGATATTGTTCTAAGTATAAGTCTAGATTATCTGAGATATATTGAGATTGGTCAACTCCGATAATTGACTGTGTATTATTTTAAAATTTAGTTCAGATTTTGCAATAGTCTCTCTGACGGGAAAAAAAGAAATTCTAAATGAATCGAACTCTATCATAGTTTTATAAAATATCCAATAAATAATCAGACATCTATCAATGTCATATCTCATATTTGAGTCATCCTTTTTTTTCTCCAGATCATTAATTATAATATGATTATCATATGAGAAGAAAATTGATCTCCAAATAAATAACAAATAATATAAATCCTGTGCTTTCCCTTTTTTTTTGTGTCCGGTGAATTTAGTATGATAATTAGTGAAGTTTTGTTTTCTTACTCGGTCTCAATATTTCATAATTAAATATGATATGAATTAAATTTAAATCATATTGAAATAACACTTGATAGAGTTTATATAGAAAGTCTTTTCTAATGTTTTTCTAGTAAACCATCATTAATTACTATTATAGATGACAGGTTGGCACAGTGTATATAGATCATTTATCAGTTTCTATTCTCTTTTTAATCGAAATAATCTTTAGGAATCTATTTGAAAAAGATTTTTCAATTGGAACTAAAATGAAGATTTTTTGTTCATTGTTGAACAAAATCAATTGGCAAACGAATATCAATGATATCTATCAATGGGTTAACGTTAATTATTCCGAAGTATATTATCTAGATTCGTATATCTTTATCATTGACATGCCATTATTATATGAAAATAAATGTGGAAACTTCGGATTTAAATCCGAGAGTTATGTGTACTTCAAAAAGTGAATGAGACAGATGAGTTATCTTAGAATGTGTGGACATAAAAACTATCCTAATAAACTTTGCCTATAAACACTTTATTTCTATTGGCTACTGCTCAACCAATAGGATTTGCGGGTGAATACAGCTCAGATTTGAACTCTTCACCTTGATTTACCCTAAGAAACTCGTTTTTCCTATAACTTGATTTCTATTGGTTACTACTCAACCAATGAGATTTCGAGGCGAATGGGACACAGATCCGAGTTCCCGACTCCAGAAAACCTCGAACTATCATCTCTGTGATCGGAAGATAGAGCTCTAATTGCAGATCACGTGGAGCGTGGACGAAAAGAGAACCGAATTCTGTTTAATTATCTTATCAATAGGTGAGTTAGCTTTCTTGTTTCCTTATGTTTTATATACCATTTTGTAGCTCGTGAAATTGTCTATCGAATGGTATATTATAGTTGGGGTTTTAATTGACTATGATTGGAAAAGTTTTTAAGGAAAACAGAGAAGGGTCGATTTTCTCATAGGGAAGCATAGGGAAAAATGACTATTTTTGCAATAACTCATCAATGGCTCGGCCAATCATTCTCATCTTCGAACTCGACCGAGATATTATTAAGACTAAATTGTGTAGAAAATTTCATCGCGATCGGACTCTCCTTTCGAAAGTTATCGTGTAAACGGACGGCCGGCCGGACACACTGACCGATTCTAGAGTGTACTCACTTTTTGAGTACACAAAAAAACAAATGATTTATTAGAAATAGTTTGGAATTTGATTGAACTATATAATAGAGTTTCCACATCATTATTCCATATACCAGAAAACGATATGGAGTATGTTAGACATAAAAGAAATCTAATATATTATTATCGATATGATTGACCTCCTTTAGCTGCACTATGTTTTTTCGTTTATGTATTATCTAATTGACTTATCCTATAGTAAGACAATTTTCAAAAAGTATTCGAGAGATATAAAAAGATTAGCAGTTTATTAGAATTATTTTTGTTTAATTGATCATAAGAATAGATGCTGCTAGAATAAGCAGACGTATGATTAATCTGAGGAAAAAAAAGTAGTGCCTGAAAAGTGGTGCCATCACAGAAAAATAGACGAGTATTATTTTAAACCTATATGATTTCTTGACGCGCTAACAAACGGAACAAATTGAGTTATAATGAATCATGTCTATCTCCTTATTTTCAATTGGTATAAACTTTCATCAATAAATTAGAACAAAAAAATTATTCTCTAGTTTTTGTATCTGATGCATTCGTAGAGGTCATATTGTTGTATATCACAATGGTTTCATTTTTGGAGTATAAATTCAATGAAAATAAAATAATTCTTTAATTAAGTATGAATATGAATTGAAACCAGTGGCGTAGCCAGCAGGGGGCCAGGGGGAGCTGAGCCCCCCCCTACGGACTTTTGAGCCCCTCCTGGCGAAATTTTAGAAAGACATATTCTTTTTATACCAAAATAGATTAGTGTTTGCAATTTTACCTTTTAACATATATATTTAATTTTGTGCAACTCATATGTCTTTGAATAAAAGAAAATACAGTAAATGCGAATACAAGTTTTAATGAGGTTTATTAGGTTTATTAGGTTATGAGTAGTTTATTTCAGCTTTGCAGGTGGCTGCAGTGATTGGTTCGTATCAGAGTAAAGCGATGTCTGTTGTTGTGAAATCAGAATGAAAGTTCATACGTCTTAGGTAGATTGTATTGATCATTTTTTAAAAAATTTAGCTTTTTCTTAATTTATTAAATATTTTATATAAATTATTATTTACAATTATATAAAAATTTAACATAGTAATGGAGAGTAAAATATATAAATGTAAATATAAATATATAACAATATATATTATAACCAACGTTTCGAACGTAATACGTTTTTTTTAGAGTTAAAAAATTTTGTTCTTGAATGAGAATAAATATGTGGTTGAATCTTCTTCTTTTTATTCTTCTTCTTTGCTCTTTTCTTGCCTATTTGAATTTTTATACCGGAATGGACGAAGAAAATTAATTTTTACAAGCTAGTTGTCTTCGTCCATTCCAGTACATACGTTTAAATAGGCAAGAAAAGAGCAAAAAAGAAGAATAAAAAGAAGAAAGTTCAACTGCATATTTATTCCCATTCAAGAGCAAAATTTTTGTGTACTCAAAAAGTAAGTACACTCTAGAATCGGTCAGTGTGTCCGACCGAGCGACCGGCCGTTTACGTGATAACTTTTGAAAGCAGAGTTCAATCATGATGAAATTTTCTACACAGTTTTGTCCCAACAATATCTCGGTTTAGTTCGAAGATGAGAATGAGTGTCCGAGCCATTGGTGAGTTATTGTAAAAATAATTATTTTCCTCTATGCTTTCCTATGTGAGGATCAACCAGTCCCTGCTTTTGTAAAAGGCTTTCCCGATCATGGTCACATAAAACCCCAATTATTATATACCATTCGACAGAGAATTTCACGAGCTACAAAATGGTATATAACGCATCAAGAAGCAAGGAAGCTAACTCACCTATTGCAAAGATAAATAAACGGAAATCGGTTCTGTTCTTGTCCACGCTCTAATTGATCCACAATTAGAGCTCTATCTTCTGATCGCAAAGGCGATACTCCAGGGTTTTTCGGGATGGAGAACTCGAATTTGTACTCCACTTGCCTCGAAGCTCCATTGATTGAGCACTGACCAATAGAAATCAAGTTATAGGGAAAACGACTTTCTTAGAGTAAATCAAGGCGAAGACCCCGAACACCGACTAATTCAAAGTGAATTAAAACTGAATTAACGAATAAATCGTCTCAAAAAGACGATTTAAATCGAAATAGACCAATCACGTTGCTTAATTCGTTTTATTTTTTTCTGTATGTCCGGGACCAAATAGTTCAAATGTGAGCTGTATTCACCTCCAAATCCTATTGGTTGAGCAGTAGCCAATTGAATTCAAGTGTCAATAGAAAAGGTTTGCCCGGCTAATTTTTATATCCAGATATTCTAGGATGACTGATTTGTCTCATTCACTTTTTGAAGTACACATAACTCTCGGATATAAATCCGAGGTTTCCACATTTATTTCATCTATTGTTGTTATTTCAATTGAATGAAGATCGAACATCTTTTGCCATTTTATATTTGTTAGCTCAGCTTATATTTTGAGGAAAGAATCAGAATAAACAAAAATCACCTCTATATTGGGTTTACAGATAAGTTTCATATACCTAAGATGGGTCGAAAATTTTTGAGGGGCTGAGCCCCCCCTAGCCCAAAATCCTGGCTACGCCACTGATTGAAACGTCTGACATTTTTTTTTTAATTTCAGATAAATAATTTGAGTGTTATTTCTTTCAATATATATTCATTATCATCATGGAAATTTACAAGCAAAAAATATTCGATTCCATTTATCTAATATTAAATGAGAATGATTTGATTATTAATGATAATGAAACAGATGAAAGAAAGAAAAAAGCTTATGAAACATTTAAATCAGCTTTTGATAATATTAAATTATCTTTAACAAGCAATAATGACATTGATAATTGTATCAACAATGTTTTATCTACATTGAATATTAATAATTCAATGAAAGAAAATTTTAAAGATATTTATAATTCAATATTAAAGGAAATGGAAAAATTAAAATCTTCTATTAATTTATTTTCACATCATATGAATGAACAAGAAAAAAAACGTAATGAATTTCAAACTATTAATCAACAAAAAGCTAAACAATTAGAAGAATTTGCAGCTACAAATGCACAACAACAAAAAGTATTGCAAGATCTACAAAATTTAAATCAAGAACAACAAAAAATTTTAAACGATTTTAAAAATCAAGATAAATTACAACAGTCAAAAATTGATCATTTAGTTAAAACAATTGATTCATTACAATTAAGTTCATCTATTCAAAATATAATGGTGGAAGCTTATGAAGTAGTACGTCTTTTTCAATTTTATTATGTTGATGAAGCAATACGTGCAACAAATCATCCAAAAATTGATAATTGGCAACAATTAACTGGTAAACTATGATTAATAATTTAAAAAATCTATTTTTTTTTCTAGATCAATGGTGTATACTTGAGATGCAATTACTTGAATCATTACAAATTGATCGAAAAGATGTATTCAGTGAAACAACCCAGGTCAATCAATCCGACACGGATCCGATGGTATCTTATAGGATCCAACGAGTCCTACAAAATCCGATCGGAATCCGGGTCACGATCCGACGAACAAATCCTAGTGTTGGAATCCGAGAGACATCCGATCGGATCCGACAGAGATCCGATCAAATTCAACAGTCGGATTTGATAGGAACCCCATCAGTCGGATTTCGACGAGATTCCTATAGTATCCTATCGGATTCCGATCGGATTCCAATACTATGGATCCGTTAGTCGGATCGTGACCCGGATCCAATAAAATCCTATGGGATCTGGATAGGATTCGATAGGATCCGATGGGATCCACTGTCGGTTTGTTCGTCCTGGGAATACAAGGACATACATCAATTCTTAAATTAGTAACACCAATTGAAAAAGAATTAGAACAATTAATTCATGTACCATTCAAACTTCTCAATATACGTAAAATATCTAATCAACGACATGGTTTAGCACATGTTAAAATCGATTCTGTCGATGAACAACAATCATTTATGAAACATATGCAAAATGAATTTTATCCTGAAGAATATCCACATACATTGATTGTCAAACAAATAGTTAGTGTGTTATCGGCACGTGATGTCAGTCAACTTCGATATTTTAAAAACAAAACCAAAAAGAAAAAGTCTTAGATTAGTTGATGTTTTTTTTTTAAATAAACGTTCATCTCTGATCTGTTTTTTTTAAATAAACGTTCATCTTTGATCTTTTTTGTTTTAAATAAACATTCATCTCTGATCTGTTTTGTTTTATTTAATACGACAATTCACTTTAAAATAATGGAAGATCGAACTTGAATTTGAAAGATAAATATTCTCTTGGATATTTTTATTCATATCATAAGTACAAAATTAAAATTCGATTTAAATAATAAATTCATACTAACATCTAATTGTGTAAATTGTCATTCTAATGGTTTTCTTGCATCCATCATAATTCTTTCTAAAGTTTGTTGTTGATGTGTATTTGTATTTTCAAATAAATTTAACATATAACCAAGTATATGTAAATTTTCTTCAAGTAAAGATAAATCCGATGCATATAATTGTGTTTCTTCTAATTGAAGTATTGATAAAGCAATCCAAGACATAAATTTATGTATTTTTGATTCCGATGATAATAATGATAATAAACGTGTTAAACACATTATTACTGAATCAATTAAATCAATATCAAAAAATGATTCAAGCGTTTTAACAAGTATTCGTAATAATGCTTTGATTTCTCCATCACTTGTTGTTTTTGATATGCAACCATAAACTATGCCTAAAAAGAAAATTTTGAGAGAAAAAGAAAAGAAAAACTTATATAGCTCTTGGTTGTAAAGTAGGATTAAATTAAAAAGCAAAACGTTTAGCTAATTCTTGCCATTGTCCTAACCATTGACAATCAGGTATATTATTCATACAAACTTTCATTAATTCTAATAAAGTGTCTATTATTGTTTCAAGTAATGTTAAACTCATACTTTCAAGTTGTTCAAATGTTGGAGAATATACATTTGTTATTGTCATTGAATGTTCATTGAAATTTGTTGTTTATCTTGTGATAATATTTGACTTGAATATTATTGTCCTATTATACCTGTGCAAAATGCAATAACATTTGCTGATTTAACTTTTGATAAACCAAATAAAGCATAAAATTTTGGTAAAGAAAATTTTGTTAATAATAAACGAAGTACACGTTAAGTTTC
This sequence comes from Rotaria sordida, assembly GCA_905250125.1. Classification (NCBI taxonomy): domain Eukaryota; kingdom Metazoa; phylum Rotifera; class Eurotatoria; order Philodinida; family Philodinidae; genus Rotaria; species Rotaria sordida. The sequence goes on from CAJNOL010003429.1 coordinate 7,501, forward strand.
ATCACTAAATTATGGTTAAGAACATGTACATAATGAATCTAAAATATTTATAACAAGATCACATGTTGATGCACGTAATGTTAAAGAAGCTGTGCGAACAAGTAATGTAACAATATGAAATAAAAATGATAAATGTAAAGCAACATCAAGTGAATTATTAAATAAAAGCATTAATAAATATCTCAATAAAATAGCAATATTATCCCAAATTAACCCTTTACCCCCACGGACTTTCTTAAAGGTTTACAAATAAGCTCACCACTGATAGGAAGCTTACTATTCAGCAGTATGTGAATGTCATATCGTTAAAACCATTAAGTTATTTATTCTTGGTGCTATATAATGTTCACAGGCGTGGATATCGAAAGGAATGACATGGATTCGACTTAAGTTCAGATAGCAGCATGTTCAAGGATTTTAGCCAAATATTCATTCAGTGGCCTTTGCCAAAAAAAAATAAAGCTCGTCTTAAACAGAAAATCGAATATAGCGTGAATTGCATACTTTTCGAAAGCCTTTTGTTCAGCATACGACATAGAAAATCTACAAAACCTTGTGTTTTACACATTATTTTTTCTGGAAAAATTGTATTTCCGTCTAGTATTCACTCAGTGACTGTGTCCACAGTAAAAGAACTTGTGTCGGATAAAACTTCGAGAGAACTATCAGTTAGTTATGTAATAGTTTCAGATTGATCAATGTTTATTGAGACCTCAAAGGTAAGGTTAGGGCGGATTTTCAGTGTGAATTTTAGCACTTATAATGACCTAACATGTGACACAAGCATCATCGTTTTCTATATAAGTCACTGGACTGATATTTGGCTAAGACACTTGAATATACTGCTAACTTTATCATGGCTGTTTCCATGTCGCTCCCCCACCCCCATGTCCACGCCTGTGGCTATTACGTGGCAATGGGTATCTCTTAGCTAATAACTAACGCATAATTTCCATAAAGTAGTTGGTCCAACTGATGAGCACTTAGTCTATAGATACCAGCTCTAAAATCAGAAAAAGCTTTAAAGCCCAAGAGACCACAGAAGTTTGAAAACTACACCCACACCGTCAAAAATTTTCGATTTTGTATTTTAAATATCTCACCTGGAGGCTTCACAAAACATAATTTTTTTTAACCAATCGATAGCTCTTGAAGTTCTCTACACCCAACATACAGTTGGTTTTGGATCAAACATTTCAATCTTTTTTAAAGATGATTCTACAAATGTTCACGCTTGTGAACATGGGGGGGGGGGGGGGGATGGAGGATTAAGTTTGTCCTAGCAACTTTCAACTAAGAAAAAAGAAAGAAACTTTAAGCTTATGCTTTCTGAGTAGTATTTCTATTATAGATGTTTATTTGTCTTCAAATTTAATGTGCCTCATAGTTTATATATAAAGTATAGGTATATGATGCTGTTAAGTTTTGATAAGTTATTCTCAATCCTAAAAGAAAATGAACGATGTTTTAACTTATACGTTCCATGTAGTTGAGTAACAGCTGTCTTCTCCTGGTATTCAATACTCCAATAATTAAAAACGCTAAGCTGCGTATCATGCAAAAACCGAGTAAATTGTTTTTTTCTTGTTTCTTTATATATTATTCGATAGAGCACGAAAAGTGGGTCGGTGATATATTATTTTTAAATCAAGTAAAGCATGAAAAACGATTGAAAACAGCTAAAAAACGATCTTTCCTCAGAAATTTCCAAGGTTTTTTTTATTTACATTTCAATAAATTTTTTCAAGAGCTATTTTCTAACTAAGCATTAAAATCTGAATTAAAAAATGTTATTTGACTGAGTTAGAAATGGAAATGTTGTCCGACGTGGGTTTATCGAATAAGAACTCAAACATGATTTTGCAGTAGTCATTTTTATATACCTTTCTAGTTTTTTCGATTAAGAGACAGGGCCAGGTTTCATATCTCATTAAAATTCCTAGATATTGACTCTCGAACGTACTCGACTAATTTTTCTCGATTTTATTTGATCCTTGAGAAAATTGCGTTCTTTCGATTTTTTCCTACTCATACGCTATGATTGTGGAAAATATGCACATGTTTCCTTTATTTTATCCTTACTTTTTCATGATATAAGAAAAGCATATAAAATATTCGGAATCAACGTAAAAACTACTGCGTATCATATCCTTGTATGATTCGTCGTACTTTTTTTGCGCTGATTCCGAATATTTTATCTGTTTTTTATATCACGAAAAAGTAGCGGTAAAATTAAGTAAATACGTGCATATTTTTCACAGTCGTAGCATATGAGTAGGAAAAAATCGAAAGAACGCAATTTTCTCAAGGATAAAACACAATCAAGAAAAATTAATAGAATACGCTTGAAAGTCAATATCTAGCGATTCTATAGTGCAAAAACATATTTGAGTGATCTTATTCAACAAACCCATGTCGGACAACATTTCCATTTCAAACTCCTTCAAATAACATTTTTTAATTCAGGTTTTAATACTTAGTGAGAAAATAGTCCTTTTAAAAATTTATTGAAATGTAAATAATAAAAACCTTAAAAATTCCTGAGGAAAGGTCGTTTCTTAGCTGTTTTCAATCGTTTTTCATACTTTACTAACCTTTTACTGTTTTTTTGCCTAAAACATGGACTAATCGATTTAAAAATAATATATCAGCGGCTCACTTTTCGTGCTCTATCGAATGATATATAAAGATGCGAAAACAAATTTTACTCGGTTTTTGCATCATGCGCACCTGATATATTAGTAAAACACTGTGTCAGTAATCTGTTTTTTGTTCTTATTTCCATGAATAAACAAATATATTACTTCTATTGCTAGGCAGAGTCAAATGAGAAAAAATTGTTTTCATTGGCTTCTATTGAAGAAACATATTCGATTGATTTTCCTAAACAGGTTAGCATTTTTTTCAATAGTATCTTGTCTATGTTATTAATAATAACTGATTAAAAGTTCCCAATAATCTATGTTAAGCAATTCTAGAGTTTAATGTTTGTTGTTTGACGACCTTAATTAAAAAAAAATGATTAATACATTCTTTTAAAATGATTATTTCGCTCTTACAAGGGAAGATATGCAAGTGTAAAATCGCTTTTGAGTCAGAAGTGGGCACATCATATAGGTCTTAGTGAGTTATGAATACCCTGAAAAAAGTCCAGGCTGTTGGTTTATTGCTGCCGAGATATTACATTTTTACGGTATTCTTTTTATCACAATGTCGTGGTTTCTCTCAGGACCCTCAAAAAAAACTAAGTTTCGAATTTCGACATGAAACTTTGCACAAAGGTAGACTATAACGAGAATAGTTTATTGTGAAAGTTTCAGATTTTTTGATTCCTTCTATTCTGAAATAAGAACGTCAAAATATATCGGTGTATATTGGGAAGTAAAAACGTGCTTTTATCGTAGTTCTGTCTTAGGATAGTAAAAATAAAATGATCTGAAACTTTTACAATAAACTCTTCTCATTATGATCTATCTCTGCGCAAAGTTTCAAATCGAAATTCGAAACTTAGTTTTTAGAGAGTCCTGAGGAGACCACAGCATTCTAATAAAAAATGTCGTAAAAATACAATATCTTGGCAGCAATAAACCAATAGCCCGAACTTTTGTCAGGATATTCATAGCTCGCTAAGACCTACATGACGAACATACTCCTGACTCAAAAGCAATTTTACACTTGCATACGCTCCCTCGTTAGCAAAATAAGGAAGAAAGAAACTTTTGTATAATACAAGTATACTATTTCTTAAAGTATCGATAATATATCACTTGGATGGAGATGATTGCTCGATATAATCTGTGTGGAAAATATCAAAAATTGATTTAATGCTAGAACAATTATAAATAATAAATGAAATCGTTGATAGATCAGTTGTTTCGAACTATGATCAATATTAATTATCATGAAAAAAGCCAAGCAATTGTTAAATGAATAAATATTCAAACTTTTTTGACAACCAAGAAATATTTTTTCATTTATTTGTCATTAAAATTTATCATAATAGATTTTAATATTACAGTTGAAACAGTTGTTAAATTATAAAAATGAGTTTGCTATAGTTGTTGCTGCTAGGCAAACGAATTAAATAGTTACTGTGCTTTTACTAGGGTTCAACCAATTCTTAGTTCAAACTTCAGATCAAATAAACGAAAGAGCTGTTCGAACAGATCAGATCGTATCAAACGATCTGTTTCAACAGTTCACATTCCGAAATTGAGCTGGCTGAAAGTTTGGTTCTGTCCTAAGAATCGTATTTCAGTAACATAAAAAGAGTCTTCTTTTACTCGGGAAATACCTTTCTAAAAAATAGAACAAAAATTATCTAGACAGATCAGAAAACGTTTTCAGCAGTTATTCATATCAGAACTAGAACTGAACTTGTCGATCTCCAGTTATTTTCATTCTTTATACTTTTTCAAAATGGATCAATTCTAATTTTCATACAAGTAACTGTTGCTGGAAAAGTTAACTATTGTTTGAATAGTTATAAGGAATCATTTCCAGATTAATTTGTAATATAAAATCAATTCAATTCTATTTCAATTATGGCCAAACATTTCGTAGATAATAAAAGTTACATTTATGTCTTTGACAAAATTTTTATTTATCTTGATTAGAAAAAAAAGAACAGAAAATACAATTTCCCTAGAATTGATGATTTATGTCGTTGTGATTAAAAAAGAAATAACATAGATCAATTTTTCGTCTGCATAATAAATATGCTTTCAAGGAAAAATATCATTGTAGACTTTTTAATAAATCACAATAACAGTTAATCATTATTTCTTAAAGAAAAAAAAAACTTTTTATTGACATTGTTGAATAGCATCATCTAATGCATTTTTAATCAATTCTAATGAAAATGAATCTTGAATTGGTTGAGCTATACAACTTAATTTTTTCATATGATCAATAATATAAAATCGGATTGGCCATGGACAATAAACTTTACTATATAGATTATTTTCTGATACTGGATCAATTAATAATGGTATTCGATATTTTGTTGCTTTTATAAAATCATCTGCAATACTAATTCTATCAGCATCACATTTTGGTTGAACATAACATATTCGACTACCAATTGGCCTATTTTATTTAATTTTATTATAATTTCAAAAGAAAAACTTTTCTAATTAACTTACCATTCATCAAGTGCATATGCTTCTTCAATATAAATAGTAATCACATCAACACGATCAAGTATATGAACCAGCTATGATTAATAATGGTCGATTAGAATGAGAATGAGATAATGATGAAACAAATCGACCATTCATATTTAATAATTGAATATCAACTGCTAGATCACTAATGTTAAGATTTTCTTGTTTTGCATGATTATGTCGAACATAAAACGTAGGTAAAGTTAGCACCATATTCCAATTTTTCTCATCCAGATTCATTTTACGACTTGAATTGATTTCCTAATTGCTTGAGTTAGGTGCAGAATTCAATTCTGCATCCAATGGTATCATTTTCATCTGAGGTTATCGAGAAATAAATCCCATTTGTATCCCAAATACTGCTTTTTCAAGTTTTTTTTGTCAAAAATATTTCCTCTCCAGAATCGCTCAACAACTCGAGTTGAGTTGGATGCAGAATTGAATTTTGCATCTAATGGTACTATTTTCCACTAGGATCATTGAGTAAAAAAAGAGAGTGAAGAATCATAGTCTCCTGTTCATCCTTACCATCACCCTTTATTTTTGCTCGATGACCCTAGTTGCATCCAACTCAACTGATTAGACACTCAACTCAAGTTGTTGGGCGAATCCGGACAGGAAATACTTTTGACAAAAAACCTTGAAAAAGCAGTATTTGGGATACAAATGGCGTTTATTTTTCGGCGACCTCAGATGAAAATGGTACCATTGGATGCAAAGTTAAATTTTACATCTAACTCAAGCAATTAGGAAATCAATTCAAGTCGTAAAACAAATCCGGATAAGAAAAACTCGAATATGGTGCTAACACTATGAAAAAACGTGACTTGGCTAACGACGCAGATGGCATGTGATGAGTCGCGATCAATTTCTTTATGATAAAATTAGAAATTATTCGCTTTTTAAATATATCATTGGAGAGAGTGTTGAAAATTGTACAAGATAGACTGCTGAATTAGTTTTTAGGAACAATGTGTTAAATTGAAGGCAATTTAGTCTCATAGATTGACCATAATGAGACCCACCTGTGGGTCTTAGCGTCGCGAATGTGTTAAATACGTTGCAATATATATGAGAACTATTTTGATAAATTTATGGAACAGATTAAGACGACGATAGTCAAAGAAAATTGAAAAATCTTTATTCAATATATATGCCCTATCGAATAGTACACCGATTGAAGAAGTTACAACTTCAACAAAGATTTTTTTACATCAACTCATTATCAATTAATTGATAATATTGTAATCGAAACATACATTCATATATAAGCGTTTATTGTAAGAATGTAGATATTAGTTTTTATAATGAAAATATATTTACAAACATTATTCAGATAAATTACAATCACATTTTGCTATGCTTTACATCATTGCTGATCTATTCGTATGGTACCAATTTCTTGAGTTAATGAAACAAATCTTTATAATACCATGATACCATTTAAACAATAGTTGAAAATTGTATTAATGGGAAAAGTAACTCAAACATGAAAAAGTTAAATGCAAATTAAATTTAGACTAATATAGAGTCAAAGAAGAGGCTTCATCTAGCTACTATCCGTTTCAAAATATAGTGCGCGCCACTGTTTTTTAAATAACTCAAAAACACAACGAATGAGAGGCATGGGGTTTTCACCAATCGATAGAAGAGACAGAGGGGCGTCTTTTTCTCAGATAATGTGTCAGGCGAAATCCTTTTAAAACTACTCATCTTTGAAAAACATGGAAAAGAATGCATGAAAATGACCTGTCATCCAATGAAATTTTGATTTCGACCTTTGATTTAGATAGAGGTACTTGAGATCTATAGTTTAAGATACAATGCAGTTTCTTGCTTTTCCTAACGTTTTCATCGACATGTCAAGCTCTTATGATAAAAATGCAAAAACTTAGTAAAAAATCAGTAAAATTCCCTACTATTTGTGCATGTAAATACATAGTTCCATTTGATCAACGTTAGAATGCAATAAGAAAAGTATTTGCATTATATCTTAAACTATAGATCTCAAGTTCCTCTATCTAAATCAAAGGTCGAAATCAAAATTTCATTGGATGACAGGTCATTTTCATGCATTCTTTTCCATGTTTTTCAAAGATGAGTAGTTTTAAAGGGATTTCGCCTGACACATTATCTGAGAAAAAGACGCCCCTCTGTCTCATCTATCGATTGGTGAAAACCCCAGGTCTCTAGCTCGTTGCGTTCTTGAGTTATTTAAAAAACAGTGACGTGCACTATATTTTGAAACGGATAGTAGTTTGTTTAGTATGAACTACGAAGATTCAAAGTGTCACCTAACTGTGAGAATTTAAGTCAACTCAAAAGGCTACATTTATTCTTGATGATAGATAATTCTTTTCAATTAATTTTCTTTTGCTTACCGTTTCACATGAGCTCATGATTGAGCTAGAATATGCCTCAATAGAGAACGAGAATGAATGCACAACAGGAACAGAGATGACTAATAATACAATTCAACTCGATATCATTCAGTAAAAGAAGATCAGTAGTAAGTTTTTCTGACAGACATTAATAGTGTTTACTGTTTTTCGGTTTGTATGATTTCTTTCTGACGATAGACATTTTTAATGTGATGGAATTACAACTAATTTGAAAGCATAGTTCTTTTTATAGACAAGACTGTATTTTTCACCCAGTTCTGTCTCTTTTGATTTTCTATTTAGTGGAAAAGTTTGTACTTTCATCATTTGAATTGAGAAGAACTCAATATATGATCAAGATTATCGTGAGAGAATAAGAAAAATGTCTGATGCATATAGTACAATTGTATCCACAAATCTAGGGAAAATATTCAATGAGTCTATTCTATTCTCTCAAAAGTCTGCAGATCAAGTAGTTGTTTTTGGTCTGACCTGGATTTCTGGCTGGCTTGGTCAGGCCGAATAAAAGTGGCCTGTTGACAGTTCTGGTTTCAACCGTTAAAATAAATAATTTTTTGATTATCTTGCAATAAAAAATCAACTCAATTCTATTTCAATTATTGCCAAATATTTCTTAGATAACAAAAATTACATTTATGTCTTTAACAAAATTTTTATTTATCTTGATTAGAAGAAGAACATGAAATACAATTTCTCTAGAGTTGATTATTTATATTATTGTGATTAAAAAAGAAACAACATTTATCAATTTTTCGTCTGCATAATAAATATGCTTTCAACGAAAAATATCATTTTTAGACTTTATAAATCACAATAACAGATAATAATCATCATTTCTCAAAGAAAAAAAAACCTATTTTTTATTGACATTGTTGAATAGCATCATCTAATGCATTTTTAATCAACTCTAATGGATATGAACCTTGAATTGGTTGAGCTATATAACTTAACTTTTTCATATGATCAATAATATAAAATCGAATTGGCCATGGACTATAAACTTTACTAAATGGATTATTTTCTGATACTGGATCAATTAATAATGGTATTTGATATTTTGTTGCTTTTATAAAATCATCTGCAATACGAATTCTATCAGCATCACATTTTGGTTGAACATAACATATTCGAGATACATTGTCAGTTGAGCCTTTGACATTTAAGCCCCGACAGATGAGCCTTCACAGATGAGCCTCTCGACATTTGAGCCCTTCCATTTGAGCCCCTGGTCATATGAGCCTTTGACATTTGAGCTTATCGAATTAATTAACCAAATAATGAATTTATTACAATACAGAAATCAATCATTTCAAAAATTAAGCAAAGCTTCAGCTCTTTTAAAGTATTCATTTCTTGGTTTTATATGAAAAGTGATGATCAAGTTTTTTCTGAATATATATATATATTGTGGTCAAAAGTAAAATTCAGTCAAATTTAAAATTTTCCTGATCACAAAGTCAGTCAAATATTAAATGCGACTGAGTTTTAATTTTGACCGCAATATATAAATGACAATCAATTCGACGATACTCTTCATAATTGTATATAACGATTTCACATGTCTTTATTGCCCTTTCAAGAAGGTTTACCTGGAGAAGGCTCAGATGTCAAAGGCTCATGTGACCAGAGGCTCAAATGTCGGGGGCTCAAATGGAAGGGCTCAAACGTCGAGAGGCTCATCTGTGCAGGCTCATCTGTCGGGGCTCAAATGTCAAAGGCTCAACTGACGTGTCACCCATATTCGACTACCAATTGGCCTATTTTATTCAAATTTATTATTATCTTAAAAGAATAAATTTTCTAATTAACTTACCATTCATCAAGTGCATGTGCTTCTTCAATATAAACAGTGATCATATCAACATGATCTTGATAAATATCCATAAGTTGATTAAGTTGTGGTACAAGACCACGAAATGGTGGTCAAGTATATGAACCAGCTATGATTAATAATGGTCAATTAGGATGAGAATGAGATAATAATGAAACAAATTGACCATTCATACTTAACAATTGAATATCAATTGCTGGGTCGCCAATATTAAGATTTCCTTGTTTTGCTCGATTATGTCGAACATAAAGTGATAAATTATGAAATTCATTATCATTTGAATATAATTGATGAGCACTACGGAATATTCTAGAACAAACAAAAAAAACCGTTTCAAATTACATATAAGATTTGTTTAATTATCATTTCTATTCAAAAATGGTATAATATTTCTGGATAAAGAAACAAACTACCGATAGATTTCAGGTTGCAACAGCCTAAGTAGATAGCATGGAGAAAGTTGAAGGTGTGACCTCGATATTCGTCTCAGTCTGAAATTCCGCTCATTAATCTTTATAAAAAGCCGTATTGGTCTATGAATATTTGGTACACATCATAATACTTGGCGGTATGAATTTTCATTAAAATGAGGTATTCATTAGGATAGGACAGTGCCCCGCAATACGACATAGTGCTTATCAATATTCATTTCCATTAAAAAGTATTTATCAGCAGCGTGCATTCAGATCGAATTACAGTTCTAAGGTTTCTTTCAGCAAGGTGGCATCGAAAAATTGACAAAATTTATGAAGAAACATGTTTTAGTTACAAGTGATTTTGAAGAATCATTACTTGCGAGTTCTATTGAGCACTTCACTTGTTATGTTAGCATTTATTTCATAGAAGTAATAATTATCTCAAAAGATCACACCATTTTCAATAGGCTCAAATCAGACTGCTCAGCAGTATGTGATCCTGCTGGACACTACATTTTATTGAGAATGTCTGCCCCTAAGCACAATGGAACCTACCAACTTGTTATAGAAATTCAAGTTTTTAGGAAAGTCATTGAGAGCAATTTGAATTCATGCCGGAAGTCCTATGTGATTTTCGCCCTGTGCCGAAATTATTGAAGTCTGATAGAATGTCGTTCACATTAGAATGCTAACAATAATAAGAAAATCTTCGTATAAATTCTAGATACCTAACAATAGTTGTTTTAAAATAAAAAGTAGCAATTTTTCAATATGAACATGTTTCATTCACTCTCTCTCTACAATGGTGAGCATAGAAGAACAATACACATCTCAGACAAAAGCTACCTATCAACTCAAATCAATCTAAAATAGATCATTTTAAAAGTGAACTTTTAGCAAGTAAGTTTATGTAATCAGTGAGATAAAATATTTACTTCAAACCATATTGAATTTCATCTTCTGTTGCATCTTCACCAATTGCATTTTTAATTAATTTAGTTTGTAAATCATCTATAATATCCATCCAATCAATATCTTTTCGATCTTCAATATCTGATAATAATTGTTGAGTTTCTTGACTAAGTCTTAATTTTTCTTCTTGAATAAGTAAATCTTTAAGTACATTATGTTCTAATAATCGAAATACTCGTAATTGTTTTTGAAGAGTTGATTGTCATTGTTCATTTGACACATTATCATCATCATCTTCTTCTTCTTCGTCACCATCATTTTCATCAACGTTCGATAATAAAATATTTTTTAAATGTGGAAGTTCATTAGATACAGAGAAATCTTTGGTTTCATTAAATAATTTAGAAAGAAGAGTTTGTCCTTGTAAAAGAGAATTTTGTAATTCGACTAGTGACAAACGTTCAGGATGATTCATATGTTTAAATTCGAATGCAAGAACTTTTTTTATTGCTTCAGCTCCTGTATTTGGCAAATCATCAAAATCTTGTCGACCACTGGTGAAATGATACATTCCAGCACGTAAACGTAGTACCAGATGTAGAGTAGATTCTTTTTGTATTTTATAATCTGAAAGATTTCTGCCATCTTCTAATTGCATTCCAGCAAATTTTAAACGTTGCTGATCAGGAGGAATACCTTCCATCTCTTCTATCAATTGTTTTATGGTGGCTATACCCATAGAAGAATTGACTTGTAAAGTAATCGTCTTTCCAGTAAGAGTTTTTATAAACATGTCAAAATTAGAAATGAATTCTGCAGAATCAATCTATGAAAAAAAAAACAAAAGAAATCATATGATGTGAAAAAAAAGAAAAAAACTTATAATTTACTTTTTCTTGTAGACGTTTTGCTATGATGATACAATTATCTTCATATAACTTAGATGATAAGACAGTATCATCTAACTTGAGTATTCTACCTTCATTCCAATTTTGTTTATTTGTTCGAGAATCTTGATCTAATATAAATGATTTTAATTCAATATTTGAAAGTTTTCGACGATTTTGTATTTGCATTTTAATTTTTTCAATAGTATCTGTTAGAAGAACTGGTAGAAGGGTGTGGGTGTGGTGTGGGTATCTCTTTTCAAACATCCATACTCACAGATCCACACCCACACCCACACCCACACCCACACCCACACCCACACCCACACCCACACCCAAGTAGAGGCCGGAATGGATAGACATAGCCAGGACCCCCCACCATTTGTTCCCTGGACAAACTTTTTTCGCTGGTGTTTTGGACTATTGAAGTAATACCTTATACGATGCAGAATTGAAAGGGCTTTCAGAAAATATATAAATCATTTTGTGATGGCATGATATAATGTGGCTAGAGTCAAAATACTGAAAAATCTTGATTTTCACCAATGATCATTTTTGCTCGTATATTGGAATTATCACTTGACAAATGGTATTGTAGAACATAATGAATTACCAAATTTTGTAGAAAAAACATTTCTGCATCTTTTGAGACGTCTCCGAGCTCAAACGAACGAGCGGATGCAGAGAAAAGTGCAAAATACTAAGAGCACCCAAAAAAACTGATTTTTTTGACCAGGTTCCGAAGGGTTATCACTTTATACTGTGCCATTTTTCACAGGGTAGTCAGAATGAGCTAATATTTTGGATTTAGCTATGGCTTGACTAGACCTTTCATTTGAGATACTTAAATCAAAAATCTAAATTTTGTCGGCAGTCGGCTCCTGATAAAATTGCTAAGTGGTCTGGCGGACCCTCTCTTAAGTTTCTTCCTTTTATGAAATTATGTAGAGTTCGAAAACTGAATGATCGAAGTTTTGCTTACTTGACAGCACTATGAGCAAATATTTCAATGAAAATGAGACTTCTCGAAATGCTTAACTATGATCGATATCAACTATGCGAGAGCTCATAAGACTCAAAAACAGATACCAATGAGTGATGGTGCGATATCGATTATTATAACACTTATAAGATCTTCATTATTTTTCTCTTAGAAATGGGAGATTCTTATTCTATCGTCAAAGGTTTAATTCTATATTGTTTTCTGTTCTGGTAGTTAAAATATATTGCATTTTATATTTCATATCTGAAGTATGCATAAGCGCCCATGACGAACGCGTTCGTTAAAGTTGTATTCATATATGTCTAATAGAAATTTTTTTCAACTTTTTTAAAGCTTGACAGTATCCCAAATCAATGTACCATGCTAACAACACTTTTTCTATTATAGCAAGTACCACGAAATGCTGAAGTCTATGAGCGCTTTAATGTGGAACCTAGTGTGGACGACACATTATTTTCTTGGTTCGATAGTATTGAGCCGACAAACAAGTGCTTGCCAGCTTATGGTCTCTAGGAAATCAAGAGTGCTTCTGAAAAATTTTAGACAATTTAAAAATTCCGATTTTAATTTTTAAGCACTTCGGTGCTTGGAAGCTGATAAAATTCTAGCTGCAATATGAAAAAAGCTGATCGCAATATAAGCCCATGTCCAGACTTATAATTTTCAAAACAAAATAGAAGCCCACTGGGCTTCTATTCTGTGGAGGGGGGTTATAATAAAGCTTTATAATCGTATTTAATATCACGAACAAAGCTACAATATAAAAAATTCAGAATTCGGAAGAAATCAGAACAAAGTACTAAATCAGACAAAATCAGAAGGTCAGAAAAAAATCAGAAAGACATTCAAAATTCAGAAACTTTCCTTATTTTTCAGACAATTTGGTCACCCTGATCAACACACAACTTACATTCCGGAAAAAGGTTGCGTATTTCCTACCTTTTACCATATTTTTATTAGAGTCAAATTTATTTCAAAAAAAAATTCATTTCTCCAATAATATGTGTCAATTAGTGATCGTTATCTGTCCAAATCTATATAATCAATATTTGAATATCTTTATAAATGAAATCATTCTATTGAGAAAAACAAAAAAATAAAAGAAACAAATCGATAATTAGAATAATATTTTCATTTAGTTGAACGAGGATATCGACTATTTCCATAGATATTAGAAATATTTCTCGACGATCTTATTCATGGTTATCATTGAAGATAAAAACAATCTATATCCGATATTTCTATTGGTATGATATAGGTTCTAGAATTCTATTCTTATTTCGTTTAATAATTGTTAATTGATTTCTTTGGTTATGAAGAGATTTTCGAAAATAATATTATCTAAATGATTAATATTTATTATAATTTTGTTTTTATTTATTAAAAAATTATGATAAAATAGACGATTCTTATTTGAGAGATTTTATTTGGGGTGTGGCTAAATCAAGAACCAATTTGGAAAAGTATTGATGTCATTTGTTAATTTTAATTTATCTGCCAAATGAATCTAATCATTAACATAAGCAATCCACCAATAATCTAAGAAAACAAATACAAAACAATGGTAACAACACTTGAAAAAAAACCTAGACTTCATCTTTTCTTTTATTTTCTTTTGCCTGTATACTTTATTTATTATAATTGTAAGAAGATTTTTTTTTTGTAGAATCGATTTCGATTTTCATTTGATTATCGATTTTTGAAATAAGTCTGTTTCCGTTTCCATAAACATATATTCTTGATTAGCATATAGAAACAACGTTTACTCTTAGATAGATTTTCAAATAATCTCGTTTAGTATAGAAATCTAAGTTAAACAACACGAGAAATCAATTGTAAACCATTGATTTAACATAACATTAAAATTACCTCGTTAGCACTATTTAACATGTTAGATATGAAAAGTGTCCAATATCATGGATAGATAGAACTATATCGACAATTTTTAATCAATTCTAATCTATCGAGAAATTCTGAATTGACAGAAAGATTTTTTTTTGATAACTAATACAGAATCAATGTTACTTTTTCTGCAATCACGTTCAATTCGAAACAAGACAAAAAAAAACTCATAATCTAGAGTTAATTGAGTGGCCTATTATGTCGTCATGATTTTATTTTAAGATTAAAATTCTAACGTTTTAATTGATATCTATATTAAGAAAATAGTTACCTCTATTTCTATCTCTTTATCATTTATTTTCATAAGACGAACAATTCTCAAATGTTATATGATTATATAATGAGTAAGATTAATATCCCAACACTGAAGTGATATTGTTTAGCTTTCCTTCTACTTGAAAGTGATAGAGATGATTTAAATAAACGTTTTAATATGAAAAATGATAGATCAATTGAATAATGATATAGACGTATAATGCAAGAATAGAATATTTCGAGATATGTTTTAATCGTTTTTTTTATCAAATCAAATAATCAATTAAATCTATATTAGGTTTGATTATCTTTATTTCAAAATCAAGGATTAAATAAATATTGATTAACCCTTCTACGATATCCTCATTTTATCACACAAACGGTATTTTGTGGGTCTAGTAAGACCCACATGTAAATGAGTTAGGAAACCGT